>JAJJMA010177182.1:0-13235 GCA_023529015.1 Papaver nudicaule
ACGCTGAGGCAAAATTGCCAAACAAATTTTACAAGGCTCAATAGCCACCTACTAAGGCAAATCTGCCAAGAAAATTATACGCCGGGACATAACGGAACATTTTAGTTTTCAATGCATGGCTTTGAATAGCAGTAAACCTGGCTAACTGGTGCTATAACTCCTGACGCGTTACTTGTTGATCTGTAAGTGCTGGCAGAAAAATATAAGACTCCCGGAGGCACTAACCACCCTCTTGGCAAACCTACCACTTATAATAGATCGCCGACGGGCACAAGTAACAATGTATAGCGAAAACGGTTGCGATGTGGCTAAGGAAAAATACTGTCAGCTCATCATTGAAACTAAAATGGATTCGATTATACCGGCGAAAACAAACAAAGAAAATTATATATATAACAAAATGCAAAGGTAGAAAAACATCTACCAAAGCTCCATAGCAAAAGAGTGGGAGATATAAACATATATCATGATTACACAAAAACATGAAAAGCTAAGAGTTATCCAAATTACACTTGATAACTAGAAGATGAAACATTAAATCTTCAGATTTGCACTTCTGGAGACTTCAAAGGATCTTCAACAGCCATACTTGGTTCCTTGAGTGAGGAATCAACATTTTCTTCTCCAGCTTCAGTAGAAACTGTGTTTGGATTGTTGGCGTCCTGATTCTCAATTTTAGAACCGTCTTGGTCTTTACTAGCATTAGCATCCTTTCCGCTGTCTTGATGAGAATCTTGATTCTTTGGCTGCAAGTCTACGTCATCTTCGGCGTCTTCTTCTTCATCACTCTCCTCTCCAGAATCTGACCCGCTGTCTATGTGAACGGCATCTTCAACATTACCTTCATCCTCAGCAG
This sequence comes from Papaver nudicaule, assembly GCA_023529015.1. Classification (NCBI taxonomy): domain Eukaryota; kingdom Viridiplantae; phylum Streptophyta; class Magnoliopsida; order Ranunculales; family Papaveraceae; genus Papaver; species Papaver nudicaule. Next base: position 857 of record JAJJMA010177182.1, read on the forward strand.
CGACAAGATTGGTATCCATATCAGGAGGAAGACGACCAGGAGCATAGTCCTCTAGAATGTCTAGTTCGTGTTCAGGACAAAAGGAAGCCAAATACATTTGAACACCAAGAAAACCGGCCATCCTTACATCAGCGCCATATTGCTCTTCTTGTGTTTGGGCGGCCTTCTTAGCAAGACTCAACTCAGATTGAAGAGTCTCATGCATCTTTTGAAGTTTCTTGGATTTAGAAGATTCAGCCTCGAACTTTTCCTTATACTCTTGAAGTGTCTTGACATCATTTTCCAGATTGAAGATCTTGCCAGAACATTGCAAATGATCAGCCTGTAGCGTACGCATTTTATCTCCACAAGACTGATGATCTTTCACATGTTCCTCTAGCTGAGCAATTCTAGTAACGCACTCTTGGTGTTCTTTCAAGGTGGTGGTCTGTGCTTCTAGCTGAGATTCCAGCTGCTGGTATTTCTCTGAAAACAAAATAGAAGATAAGTCAGACGCTGAGGCAAAAACTTATCCGTTGAAGTCATAAACAGAAAGCAAAATCCTAACAACTACCTTCTAGACCGCTAACATACTCATGAATACCCTTTTTGGCAACACTTATTTCATCAAGTTTACTCAAAACTTCTTGATCAGAACAAGGGCCAACGGCTTGTTTGATTTTAAGTCTAAGTATAGTATTTTCTTCATTCAGTTGCCTAGCTCGATCTCCATGAAGTTGGGAGAAATTTTTGTGGTGTTGAATTTCATCACGGGCGGCGTCTCTCTCGGCGGTACGACAAACAAGTGTAGACGATAAGCGCGAAATGGTGGCTTCCTTGTCCTTCAATTGGGTGGTTATCTTCATATGGTCCACAATAGCTTTTTCTTTGGCTTTACGTTCCAACTCAGCTAAGCGGGAGGCGTTTTCAAGCTCACTCTTTGTCCATGCCACATCAGCTTGAGAAACTTTGAGCAGGTGATCAAGATTTACGTTAAGATCAGTGACATTACGCAATTCTCGGCGGTACCATTTAACATCGTGGCCCAAATTGAGTAACATATTACGTTGCTTAGTGTTAGCACTAGTCAACTTACCAATCTCAGTTTCGGCTTGCTTTAATCGGCTATCAGAGTGTTGTCGGCGACCTTATAAGGGAAAGGGACTAGACGTTGGGAAAAAGGACAACAGAATGAAAAACTATTGCATGAAAAATTGGAAATAACTACTAACCTTGGAGTTCTTCAAGCTTCTTTTTCTCTTGATTGAAATTGATGCGCATACGACTGCACTCCTTCTTTTCTACAGCCAGCTGATGTTTCAAGGAAGCATTTGTTTGATCCACTGTGGCCTTTGCTTGGCGCAAATTGTCAAGTTCTTGTTTTAGCTGAGCATTCAGTCTAATACTCCCAAGGTTGCGCTGGAAGTCCTGCAGAGTAAAACAAGTTGGTATAGTCAGAAATAAAATCCTGATAAGAACCAAAAGTTTAAGAATAAAGTTGAGGCGGTAATTTACCATGACGGCGCCGCAAAATTGCTCATAGGGAGTAAGATGAGAGACGGCGGTAGTAAGTTCGACGGGTTTCAGCGCCAACCCAGGCTCACTTAGCTTGCTCATTGATTCTAGGTAAAGAGTATTAGAACCATTCTCATCCTGAGACAACAGTTGGGCAAAGGAATCCACTAACTTATTTGGCGGTAATTGGATCATTGAAGAACTATTGCCAGTAGAAGTACAAGGTGGAGTGTTCAGAGAAAGAAGGTGACGTAGAGCAGAGACAGCGTTGTCAACAACTGAGGCAGAGGCAGGCTCAATCAGATTATTGGACTGAGCAGGAGTTTGCATTTCAACGGTATTCTCGCCAGCGGTATCCACATTCATCTCAGCGGTACCTTGCCCGGTTGTGGCAGTAACTGAAGTAGTAACTGGTGGAGTTATAGGAGTTTCTTCAAACACCTCATCAGCATGACGCTCACCAGCGGATTTCACAGATTGGTCTTCCAAAATTGGATCACTGACAATATTTGAGTTGTTGGATCGATTACCTTTCTTGGAAGCTGTAGATTTTTTAATCTTAGGCAACTTTTCTTTGCTCTTGGAGGAGTCGCCATCTTTAGTCTTGGAAGATTCATCATCCTTTTTCTGGGAAGACCCGCTATCTTTTCTTTTGGAAGAGTTACCGCCTTTTTTAACAGCAGTAGTAGACTTGGAATTGTCATTTTTCTTGGACTCACCAGCAGTAGATTTGACGTTGTCATTTTTCTTAGACCCAGCGGTAGTCATACCAGGAAGTACACTAACGAGGCCTTTAACACGATCAATTGCGCTGGCGGGCTTCTCAGGTTTGGATTTCTTCTTAGGTGGCTGTAAAAAGGAAAATCATCGACATCTGTTACGCTAACAAACAGAGGCAAATATATACATATATTTCGAAGACAGCGGTAGAATGTTTGTTACCTGAACAGCGTCTCCCTCTTTTCCTTTTCTTTTTGTACCTGGCACTTTGGGCTGCTTGCAAAATTCAGGCTTCTTAGCCCAATGCCCCTTTTCAACAACAACAAACTCGCCGTCTTTCTTGAGGTATTGGTTTTCCTCATCCCAGCGAACAGTACAAAAATTATGTTTGGCTAGAGCAGAATGCTCAGGGAGAAATTCTTTACGAGGAATGGTTTTACCTTCATCTTCAAAACCTTTAAGCCAGGGACCTTCAACTTCACAAGGAATATCACCCCAGTGATTTTCAGATTTATGGCGGACAGAGGGTCTCTCAGTAGTGGACTCTTTCTTATCAACATCTCTTAGAAACTTCTTCTTGTTATCGAAACCTCTTCTTGATTCAAGGCGATATAACCACGGTTCGCCGGCTCTGAGGCTGGGCTTCACTTGGTATTGAGCTAAGAAATTCTCAACGGTATACAGTTCCTTGTTGGTAAAGGCAGGATCTCTGGCGACTTTAGGGTAAAGGGTGTGGCCTTTACTACGAGCAACCCATTCATACAGTATACGGATGGAATTACCAGAAAGTTGGGCGGGATGCTTGTTTATATGCATCAGCAATTGAAGAAGGAGTGGATTGGTAGGATCGTAAAGAGGAAACTGGTACCCAGCTTTGATCTGGCCCATAGATATGACTAGGTTATTCTCATTTTGGCCTTCCTGGCGGATATGCTTTAAGAGTAACGGGTCAGAACACATGGTGACGCCGTCTAGAGGAGAAATCTTAAGAGATGGTGTAATAGCATGATGAGGAGTGCAGTACCCCTCCCAATAATCACCCCAAGAAGGTTTACCGCCGTAGTCTACAGATTCTTCATCCTCATGATCTTGGTTTTCAGGACTTGAGGAGGAGTCAGCGTCCTCATGGTTGGACCCCTGCTGTTGAGGTTCTGAGTCAGGTTCATAAGAAGAGTCAGTAGAAGCCATATTAAGACCGGAGAAGACGTAGATTGATCGGAGAACGGAAGTTGCAGAGGTGAGAATTCACCGGAGTAAGGAAAAAATAGATAAAAAATGGATCTAGATGAAAGACGTTATAGAGCAATAATCAAGAAGGAGTTTTACAACAGTAAGAAGTCGAAAAGGGGCGGAAAATGGTGGTTTTAGGCAAAATAGCGACGGAGCAGCGGCGGTTAGGGTTTAAGAGCAGAGAAAAACGAAAAGAAAAGCGGAAAGGAAAAATAGGGTAAATGAGGGCGATCAGGGTATTTATAGGAAAGGGAACCTCGACGGGTTCAGCCGGTTGCAGGTCATAAAGCAATTCCGATATTTACGGCATGCCGTCGTACGTGGAGAAAGTACTGTCAGAAGAAATGTGCTGGCATTTTCGGCGGGTTGGAGAGTTTCATCTTCAGCGACTAAAGTCTTTAAAGATGAAAGAGGCAAAATGTAGGTGTAGAAAATGCCTTAGGCCAATTTAATGTATTCAAGAGAAGATTTATATTAAGAAGGGTATCCATAAGAAAGGAAGTATGAAGACAACGGCATCTATCAGCGGTGGTCATCTACAGCGAAAGGATGCTGAAGGAATATTTGGAATAGCGGTATACTTCAGAATCACATCAGCGGTATAGCCTCGAAAAAAGCTGAGTAAGTTGGTTGAGCATTCAATGCTGAGCAGAACGGTCGAATTGTCAGGTTGAACGGTTGACTCAGTGGAATTCGAGTCATCGATCTTATCCAATATGGAGGAAGGACGCTGAAGTTGTAAAGAGTAGGCGCTGAGATATCGAAGAGGCACAGCGGTAAGGCGGTGAGGAAGAAGACAAATAGTGTCAGAATAGTTTGTACTTATTAGCTGTATTCCATTACTTGTAAGCGCCTATATAAGGCAGTGTACGCCCACATTTGATGGGGTTGGAAAAGTGATTGCTGGGACTTGGTTTATTGAGAGGAAGCTACCTTCTTACTCTCCATAACCCAAGTTGTTAGTGAGATCTTGAAGTCATTGTAGAGTGTTTATCCTTAGCAAGGTGAGATGCAAGGATTCCATTAATGATAATCAATGTTTGAGGGTTTTGGATTACTTATTTGTTATGCTATGCTTGTGGTTTTTATCCTTAGTTTTGTTTCCTGTTTATGTTTAAGTGCTGATATGTATGTTGATTGAGGTTTACTCAAAGTATGCATGTTATGTTGTGATTATGGTCTTAATTAGGGGTGTATTGGTAAAATCTCTACTATGGGGATTTTACCAACTACATTTTGGCGCTAGAAGAGGTCTGAACCTGTGATTTTTCAAAAAAATTCTTCTTGTTTTCATGGAACTTAAGCTATTGTTGTCTGGTGATGAGGTTTTTATGTATTAGTGGTACTGCTGTGTTTGATAGTTGCTCAATCTTTCCATTTATGGAAGTCATAAGTATGTTTATTATTGTTCAAGGAGGCTGAACCTTAAAAAGATCCTGTGTTAGGAAAAGTGGAATGTTTTTAACGTGATTAGTGGTGTTTTAACAACACATATGCTGCTGGTGGTTTTTAACCATAAATATACTTATAAAGTTGTTAGAATTTCCCTTTTATAGAAGTTTATGAAAGCATTACTGCTGTTAATTTTTTACAAAACTATGGAAAATCTCTCTGTTAAGGTGTGTTAGACGCCATTAGTATGTTCATAGTTCTGTTTATAGTTCATAGTCGTGTTTAAAGTTAGAATTCCAGCTTGTTTTCTCTCTAATGTGCTTGAGCATATATTAAAGGTTTCTTGTTTAGGTGTTATAACACTTCTGTTTGTTTGATAAGTTCATATATGTCATCAGGAGTCTAGGATGATGATAGATTATTATGTTGAATATGATGTTTGGTAGATATTCTTTATTTTGACATGTCATGGCGTGATTTTTGGATTAAGGTATTGTGAAAAGTTATTAGCAAAATTTCAGCGCCGTACAGATTTTGATCTTTAATATGAATAGGGTTGTCAAACTTTGGTGTTTTTAGGATTGTCGTGATTTTCCAAAAGTTAGGGTTTTTCTTTCAACTGCCGACAAGATTAGGTCATACCCTGCAAATGTCGCGGCTGTAGTTCTGAGCTATTTTGTTTGTTTCTTACTTTATCAGAAACCGTTCAACCACCTCCACTAACGAATTTGGCATTTGCTAACAGTCAAGCTAGCTTAATACTGTCAGGAAGTGCTTTTGTTGTTTTCTACACAGGATACCAAAATGACGACTAAGCGGAAAGGAGGTACGGCGTCAACCAGTAAAGCTCCAAAGTTTCCTATACCCGCTCAGTCTGTGCCCCTTCCTAATCGACATAACTTGAGAATTTCAGCGGTTCCACCGCTAGGTTTTGCACATGATTTTTTCTTGAGCGGTAATGCAAGTCAGCAGACAACAGCACCCCAGTCAGTGATACATCAACAACAGTCAACAACGCCACAGCCGGCGATTCAGCAACAACAGCCAGTAGCGCCGACACCAGAACAACAGCAAACAGCAACAACGCAGTCAGCGGTACCTCAACAGCAGACAGCGGCTATTGGTCCCGTTCTGATACAAGACATAACACACTTGGATGGAATACCAGAAGAAGAGGAGGAAGAAGAAGTTCCAGTGCAAAGTAAAGGAAAAGCAGTGGATGACGGTACCATCAAAGAAACAGCAATTCCCGGCGAGACGTCTCATGCAGTTGAAGGATTATCAAGAGTAGTAGGTGGCAATCTCAACTCTAGTGGGTTACCATCGAGAGTAGACGGCAACACTTCAAAAGAAATAGGAGGTAGCAGTAGAATGGTAGCAGCTGTTGGAACATCAAGAACGGCGCCAATAACAGTGTCAGAAGGAAAATCCGCCAGTGCTACTGAAGAATTGCTGAAGAAGTTCTTTGAGCAAAGCACCATAAATCAAGCTCAGATGCAGTTGCAGATGCAAAGACAGATGGACATTATTCTTCAGAGCAACTTACAATTGGCCCAGCAGCATAAGCAGTTAATGGAAAGTCGTAGTAAAAGTCGCTCAACTCATACAGTTCATAAAACTCAAAAGAGCAGATCTACAAGACCAGAGGTGGCGGCATCCACAGTGAAAAAAGAAGAAGGAAGTAAGAGGACTGGGAAATCTAACCACGGCGAGGAAAGTTACGCCGACTCGGGTAAATTAGACGATTATCAAGAATATGTTGCAAAGAGGTTACGCCGTATGGAGAAGAAGATAGAAGAAGTCACAGGCCAGCCAAAAGACGATAAATTAAAGAAGGCAATCTTAGAAGCAAAAAAGACACCATTTGTAGATGAAATTACGTATGGGCATGTATCCAGAAAGTTTAGTATGCCAACTTTCACATCAATCTTTGACGGTACAGGAGATCCAACATTGCACTTACAAAGCTACAGAATTGATTTAACGGCATGGACCAGTTCAGATCCAATAATGTGCATGTCGTTTGCCGCTGCTCTTAAAGATGAAGCTTTGGCTTGGTTCGGCGGTCTGAGAGAAAAGTCAATTGAGAAATATACACAGTTAGAAGAGAAATTCATTGCAAATTATATACAAAACAAGAGAGTGCGCCCTGGGGCAGAAAAGTTGTTTAATAATAAGAAAAGACCCATGGAATCGTGTAGAAGTTATATTATGAGATGGAGGAAACTTTGTAGTGAAGTGGGGTCGGCGGTATCTGACAAAGAAAAGATGCGAGCATTCATCAGCTCAATGGAAACAACGGATAAGATGTTCCAATCTTTATATTGGACTCCAGTAACAGATATAGGAGAATTGAGAGCTAGGCAAAATGAATGGTTGATTTATGAAGAAATGCAAGAAGAAGAAGAGCGCCAGAAGAAAGAAAGGGCAAAGCATGCTCACTCTATCAACAATTTGTCGCCGGAAGAACAAGAAGAAGCAAGAAAAGAATGAATTAGAAAGGAGCACAAAAAATTGGAAGCAGCAGCAGCAGCAACACCCTCAGCGGCAGTTGTCCCACATCAGCAGCCACAAGAACGACAGCAGCATCAACATAATGGCAATCAGCAGTGGAATCAAGGAAAGAGAGATACTTACGCAGGAAGAGATGATCAAGACAATAGGGGAGGATATGATAATAGAGGAAGATACGCCAATAACGATAGAAGAAATTACGGCGACAATAGAGGAGGATACAATAACCGGCGACAAGGAAATGGTGATAGAAGATTCAACAATGACAATCGAAGATTCGGCGACAGAAAGCCAGGATACCCAGATTTCCAAGATGTCACACTACCAAAATTACGTGTCACTTATACGGATGCATTTGGGCAGATAGAGAGTTCAGCATCGAGGAATGAAATCCGTTATCCTTTTAATAGGGGAAATCCTGCGAATCCTATTTCCAATACCAGTCAATACTGCCAATACCATCAATTCCATGGCCACACAACTGAAAACTGCACAGGAGTTCAGAGAGAGGTGCATAGATTCATCCGTATGGGAAGATTCCAAGATTTCCTAGAATTACCTCCGGCGCCACCATTGGAGGTTCAGCCAATCCAAGCAGTGCAACCAAAGCCCGAAGTGTTTGAAGTTGAAGTTCAGCGTGATCTGAAAGAATTGAATTGTTTTTCTATTGTGCATTCAACAATCAGTAGAGACGAATTTCATAATAATGTGATGTCAAGAATTCACAAGAGGGATAGCAACGGTAAAGAGATTTTCAGTGTCGCAGTCAAGAATAGCCCATTACTAGAATGGATGAAAAAGCCAGTCAGTTTTTCGGTGGTAGAGCTATCACCTGAGGCAAGAAGTCATTTGAATCCATTGGTCCTTACCATCCAAATAGGAAAATTCAAGGTTCCAAGAGTGCTGGTAGATCCAGGAAGCTCTGTTGATATTCTCTTCAACTCAGCGTACCAGGCCATGGATTCTAAAGAAGAACCGGTAGAGTCATTAGTTCCTTCTTCATACAACATTTATGGATTTAATGGGATAGCGTCCAAGCCTAAAGGAGAAGTGAAAATGAAGGTTGTTACATGCAAGACTTTGATTATGGATACTACTTTCTGTGTTGTGGAGGTAGATTCGCCGTATGCAGCAATACTTGGCAGGCCATGGTTACACAGCATCAAAGGAGTACCTTCGACCTATCATCAGCGGTTGCGATTTCCAACTCCAGAAGGGGTAGCTGAGTATATTGGCGACTCATCTACAGCAAAGGCATGCAATGAAGTAGACGTCAAGATGCGTGAAACTCGAAAGGCAAGGATAATTGAGAAAAAGAAGCAGACCAAAGAAGCAACTAAGACTAAAGAAATAGCCGCATTAGTCGCCGACCCCAACAAGTACATTCTTTCCGTAAAAGAGGGCGAGTCAACAGTTAGTCCTTCAGCGGCACCTTTATAGCAATTAAAGGAACCTTCGCCTATGGGTGAGCCAGATTTGCATTTCACAGCGGTAGAGCCTACAAGGGAAATCAACATAGGTGAAGAGGATGCTCCTAAGATAGTAAAAATTGGTACCTTATTAAATGAAGAAGAATCTCGGCAGCTAGAGGCTTTGCTAAAGGAATATGTGGATGTTTTTTCTTGGGGCATGAATGAGATGCCTGGCATTGATCCAGAAACTGCATGCCATAAATTGGATATAGATCCAAGGATCAGGCCATTCAAACAGCGTCCAAGGAAGTTGGCACCAGCGTACAAAGAGGCGGTGGAAGCAGAGATTGACAAGATGAGGGCGTCAGGAATCATTAGACCAGTTCAATATCCAGAATGGATAGCTAATATGGTGGTGGTTCCTAAGAAGAATAAAGGGGTAAGAATTTGCATTGATTTCAGCGACTTGAATAGGGCGTGTCCCAAGAACAGCTTTCCATTACCAAGCATAGATCAGACTGTCGATGCCACTTCTGGGCATGAATTACTATCTTTCATGGACGGCTATTCTGGATATAACCAGATACCGCTGGCAGAAGAAGATCAACGGCACACAGCTTTCTTCTCTACTAAAGGTTTATTTTGTTACACAAGAATGCCATTTGGTCTTAAGAATGCTGGTGCTACATACCAAAAGATGGCCCAAGATATGTTCGAAAAATGGATAGGTAAAACTATGGAGGTTTATGTTGATGATATGTTGGTCAAGAGCAAGAAAAAGAAGAATCACGTGCAAGACTTGAAGGAAATTTTTGATCACATGAGAGTAACCAAGTTGAAGATCAACCCAGCAAAGTGCGTATTCGGCGTCACATCTGGAAAGTTTTTGGGTTATGTTGTCACAAAAAAAGGAGTAGAGGCAGACCAAGCCAAAGTCAAAGCCATTTTGGAAATGCCTTCGCCGGTAACCCTGAAAGATGTTATGCGCTTAAACGGCATATTGGCGTCTCTTAACAGATTTATATCTCGATTCTCTGACAAGTGCAAATTATTTTTCCAAATGCTGAAGAAAGGAGAGAAGTTCAATTGGACAAAGGATCATGAGGATGCCTTCCAGGGAATAAAGAAGTACTTAGCCACCTTGCCAGCCATTCAGCCGCCGGAACACGGAGAAGAATTGAGAGTCTATTTAGCGGCCACATCATCAGCGGTTAGTGCAGTTTTAGTGCGGACAAAAGGAGGAGAGACACCAATCTACTATATCAGTCGAACTCTACAGCCCGCTGAGAAAAATTATACGAAGATAGAGCAATTAATATTAGCTCTGGTTTTCGCCACTAGCAGACTTCGTCCATATTTTCATGCTCATCCCATAACGGTACTCACCAAAACTCCCATTGAAGCCATTCTTCATAGTTCTCAAAGAGCAGGACGTATTGCAAAGTGGAATGCTCAGATAGATCAGTACGGCGTCAAATACGAAATAAGGACAGCTCAAAGGTCACAGGTTATCGCCGACTTCTTGGCAGATTTTCCCATAGAAGAAGAAGAAGAAGAAGCTGAAGACATTCCATTCATGGAGAGGGAAGACCCAGATGAAGGAGTCCCAGACTTGCTGAAAAGAGATCCAAATCAGTGGGAAGTATACGTTGATGGCTCAGCTAATAAAGAGGGCAAAGGAATTGGCATAGTCTTTATCTCACCAAAAGGTTCAAGGATAGTCCACTCATTCAGATTAGAGTTCCCAGCTACAAACAATGAGGCAGAATACGAAGCGGTAATACACGCTATGAGACTTATAATCGAGATGGACATCAGCAACATCCGCTTAACCAGTGATTCCCAGCTGGTCATTCGACAGATCTTAGGCAGATATGAAGCACATGATAGCTCACTAAAGCAATATTTACAATTGGCAAGAGAATACGCTAACAAGATTACCGGCATTGAATTTAGACACATATGTAGAAATGATAACAGACATGCTGACGCATTAGCATTTATCTCCTCTATGATGGCGGATCCAGAAGTACCGGCAATAGCAATTGAAAGATTAAAGATGTCATCAATAGAAGGAAGAAGGCAGCAAGAAGTTCTGGCGGTAGACATTGAAGAGTCAGCGGAAACAGACTGGAGAGTTCCTATCAGATATTACTTGGAGCATCTCACCACTCCTGGAAACAAGCTGTTAGCGCATAAAGTTATCAGCAGGTCAAGAAATTATGAATTAAGAGACGGCGTCCTATACAGAAGATCATTTGCTGGGCCACTATTACGATGTGTATCAAGAGATGAAGGAAAGAAGCTGTTAAAAGAAATTCATGAAGGAGACTGCGGAAATCACAGCGGGCAGAGAGCGCTGGCTCTAAAAGTAAAAATGCAAGGTTATTACTGGCCTTGGATGAATGGTGATTCTGCTGAGTATGCTAAGCGGTGTAGGAATTGTCAGCTGTATGCAAATAAAATAAAAGCGCCAGCAGTCTCGCTAAATTCAGTATTAAGCCCTTGGCCCTTTGCCAAATGGGGGATTGACATCATTGGACCGCTGACACCAGGATCGGGACAACGGAAATATATCATTGTGGCAACAGATTATTTTACCAAATGGTGTGAAGCTAAGGCACTCAGACAAAGAACAGGAAAATAAGTATTTACATTCATATGGGAAAATATATTCTGTCGTTTTGGTGTCCCGGCGGAAATCTGCACTGACAATGGGAAAGAATTGGTCGGCGAGAATATTGAAAACCTGCTGGCGACATACGGCGTTAAATTGGGAAAATCAACTCCTATCTATCCTCAAAGCAACGGGCAGGCGGAGGCCACCAATAAAACAATAGGAATGGGGTTAAAAAAGAGAGTTGAGGGGCACAAGAAGGCATGGTGTGAGCATCTCCATAACGTCTTATGGTCTTACAGGACTACAATTCGAGAAGCAACTGGGGCATCACCCTTTTTACTCACATTTGGAGCTGAGGCAGTGCTTCCATCAGAAGTTATATTGCCAACGACAAAACACGAAGCTTGGGAGAAGAACCTCAATACAGACTTAATCTTGGCGAAACTAGATGACCTGGAAGAACATCGGCTCATTGTTTTGACTCACATGGAGAATTACCACCGCCGTCTAGCCAGGGAGTATAATAAGCGTGTAGTGAAAAGAGATTATCATCCTGGCGACCTTGTATTAAGAGAGATACCGCCGTATCAGAAGAAGAAAGGATGTAAGAAGCTGGAGCCTACTTGGGAAGGCCCTTATGTCATCAAGCGTGTAGCGGGTAGTGGAGCTTATGTGTTAGTTGATGAGCATGGAAAAGAACTTGAGCATCCATGGAATGCCAAGTTTATCAAGAGATTCTATTCATAAGATCACATGTAAAAATCCGAAGTCTTGGGCGGGCATAATACCCAAGAAATCTTATTAGCTTTTGTAATCTGCAGCAAATAAGATCCGGGGACGTAGGTTTGCATTGTGCGCCGAACCCCGTTAACAAATTATTGTGTCATTTTTAATTATACGGCAGCAAATATGCTGAGGCAAAACCGCCAAGAAGAATTTACGTGGCTCATTAGCCATACGCTGAGGCAAAATTGCCAAACAAATTTTACAAGGCTCA
>JAJJMA010177203.1:0-15226 GCA_023529015.1 Papaver nudicaule
TTTGTTATTCAGAGTAGAAAAATAAAAAATAAAAATAAAAATAAAAAAAATAAAATAAATAGACAAAGAAAAAGATTGACCAAGAAATCCTTCGCCGTTACCAAACTTTGACTCCACCATCTTTATTAATAGAGTCATAAGCAGATTAACATGGCTACTAGTGATCTATGGAATTTAACTCCCACGACAATAATTTGTAGTTTATGGAAGGAAATAAATGCTAGAGTGTTCAGTGATTGGAGGGTAATTTCCGTTGGTGTAGTGAAGTTATCGATTTACTTGTTATTTACTTGGTCTCTAGTTATCCATAATTTTGAACTGTAAACTCGATATATGTGCATATCAATTGGCATGCTGTATATTTTAATCTTCCTTCGTAGCTGATAGTCTGTTACTGCTACTTCCGATTATTATTATTATTTTTTTTTTGTTTGTTGTTTGTTAGGCTTAGGGTCATGTCAAACCTTACAATCTTGATAAAAGCCCAAAAAGGCTATTGGGCCACAGATTTTGATCAAGCCTAGATATCTAACTCTTACTTAGTGTAGATTGCATTTGCATCCCTTTCTATGTCAACCGACACGAACCCAAATCCCCTGCCTACCAAAATTAATCCGATGACGATGAGTTTGACCGGGAAAATCAAGAGTCAAGACCCATCCCAGGTTAGGTTAGGTCAGGTCACATAAAGTTAAAGATTTACATTTTTTGGCGGGATTTTGCCTTACACGGCAAAATACTGAAGCTTTCTCAATTCTCTTTCATACCAAAATCAGATTTTTTTGATTATTTTATCTGTTGTACTGTGTAATACTAATAGATTTTAAAGGATAAGATCATAAGACAGAGTTTAAATTATGGTTTTTAGCTCAGAGGATAAAGATTAGAGTAAGAGTAGGATACTTTCTTCTGGTTCAACTCCTTGAACTCAAAATCAAGGTATAAATTTCTCCCCTTTTTCTTGTTTAATCCTACTTATGGTCTTCTCCCCTTTTGTACATCTCTTCAATTTTGTTTATGTAACATCTGATCATGACCTAGCTTGTAGTAGTAGTTACTTATAAGGGAATTCCAATTTTGGGTATTATTCAATTTTTGATGTTTTTCTTGCCATGATAGGGATTTTGCTTGAATAGTGTTAACACTTGGTCTGGTATTTGTATCACCAGTAACTGATTCCTATTTGAATCACAAGCATAACTTTTGTGGTGTGGTACATGGGGATTTTTCGCCTTGTATTTTATTTTTTTTACCTCAATCCATGCTTCTTCTTCTTCTTTTTTGTGATTAAAAGTTTCATTTTTTTTTCCCTTGAGTTCGATTCCCCCAGTTAAATGTTCTTGTTGTTGTATGTGTACATCTATGATCTCTCTTATTCTTTGTAATTAAAAGTTTGTCTTTTTTTTTCTTGTTGTTGAATGCAGAGATCAATTTCATGGAAAGAAACGAAAGTAGAAAATCAGAGAAAGCGGAAGGGAAGAAAGTACTATTGGGGTATGTAATGTGTATTATGGCTTCTAATTAACTTTATTCGTAGTCTGTATTGAAAAAAACATGAGCTTTATGTGACAGACGAACCCAAACAATGGTACTCAAAATACGGCTTCTCAGTAAAATCTAATAAACACTTTGCTTTGATGGTACTATAAATGTCTGTTTGGGTGAGCCAATTGGCATTGGTGACGTGAGATTGAGTGATATCTCTGAGCTTACTTTGGTATTGTCCAAACATTTTGATGAGCCAAATTGATGAACCGCATTTTGGAAAATACATGTCCAGCTTCAAATGAATCAAATCCTTGTATCCTTTTTAGTAGTAACAAAGGATTTCTTTTTTCTTCATTTGATATATATGAACTTGATATATGTATGTAATCGTTCTGCTTTTGATTATAGGTCCTGCCATGACAGAGGTGGTAAGAGATGCGATAGTTTGAAGAGGCATTCTTCTCATGATGATAAACGTCAACATAAGAGGTTTGAACGCTCTCAGTCTTCTGGAAATGATGACCGTCAGAGATCAAGGTCTCCTCAAGTTTGCCACCGCAGTCTTGTGGTATGATTTGAGTCACTAACATCTTTGTTACCTTGAAAATTTATAGTATGATACATGTGATTTGACTATCATTTTACTTGTAGGCTCCAACTGCTACGGTAAAGGTGAAAGGTTTGCCAAAAGAGGCAACTGAGGAATATATTCGTCACATCCTGGTAACATCTATAAACTTCCAACTCTATGTTTTGTTCTCTTATTTAGCACTCAACTCATTTGTTTTGTATCCTGCTTCTTTACTTATACTGTTTTTTTTGTTTATTCTTCATAGGTATAAAGGTTTTTATTTTGATTGTTCACTTTTTAATTTTAGTTGCCTTTATTGTTAGGCGGAATGGAGGCCTCTAATTCATGTTCGAGTGATGACAAAGGATAATACTAATGTCTGCCGAGGAATTGCGTTCATTGATTTTCCATCTGTGGTAGCGGCTCAGAAAATGATGGATGCAATTGGAGTTTGCGGCCTCGATGTGAATGGGCGAAAGCTGTCTTTTGAGTACCGTCTTGTGGTATGATTTAAATTTAACCCATTCATCGTTCCTTGAATATTTACAGTATAATACATGCTGATTGGATTACCGTTTTGATTTGTAGACTCCAACTACTACAGTTGCGGTAAAGGAAATAACAAAATTGGAGAAAGAGGAAGAGAGAGTATTGGGGTACGTGTATGTTTTCTAACTCTCTTCACAGTGCATTGAAACATGATCTAATCAACAGCATTGACAGACCAATCAATGTTACTCAAAATGATGCTTGTGAGTGACATTCATCAAACCCTTTGTTGGCCTGTTAGTATAATGTGAGCCAATTGTCCATACGTGAGGTGAAGCTGAGTGATATCTCTGACCTAATTTTGGTACCATGAAATCATTTTGATGAGCAAGAAAGCAAATTTTTTCTCCTGAAATATAAATATGGTTAGATCTATGCATCCTAGGTCACAGTTAGACATTACACTTCCTCTAGTATTTCGATTGATTTCACCACTGCTTCCAACAGAAGCTTATTTGTTGATCCCACCTCGTAGATTGTTCTTTTGTGCTGTCTGTTTCCTGCATTGTATTCAGCTCTAACCTCCCCTGTTTTTTCTTCTCTTGTCCACCTGTCACCAGCCTTTTTCGAATTGTGATCCCTGTTTTCTTTTTGTTGCTATGCACATCCAGTTCCCCAGGTCATTTTAATCATGTTCATTCCAGCTTTTTCTGGTTTTAGTGTTTGTTCGCAAACAAATTTTTCCCACAGGACAGTCTGCCCAAACATCTTTTATTCTGAACACACAATGCATGAGCAGGTGGAGGTCAAGAGTTTCTATTTCCTTATTACACATCTTGGAATTCATACAAATGCTTGTGATTATGCTACCAGTTTTTGCTTGTAAAGGAAGAATATCACATCAAGCTTCCAACGCTTATTCCAGAATTTTGTCCTTGGTCTGTTTGTTGAGTTGTTTGTCCTAGTGCTGACTTCTCTGTAAAGCAACAAAGGATATCATTACTGTTAATGTTGAGGTGTCTATTCTTTTCCATGTGTTGAGCCAACTGTTTGATTCGTTTGTCTTCTCTCTCTGTTTCTCAGTGGTTATGTCCATCTTGTGGCCTTACAAGTTAGTGACCATGCAATCTTAATTAGTAACATTTAAATGCATTTACGTGCTTTAGTTGAACATAATCACAACTTAATTCATTGAGTCAGTATGAAATTATTAAAGATAGGCGGAAACTATAGGGTTAATATCAGTGTATTTTTTTGTATCATAGGCCTGGCAGGCTTGGCAGTTGGAATCCCGATGATCTTGATTTTAAGTCCTGCTATGTTTTTGATTACAACAGATGTGTTGAGAGATGTGATGGTTTGAAGAGGCAAGATTCTCATGATTTTGTACTTGATAAATGTCAACATAGGAGGTTCGAACGTTCTCTGTCTTCTGGACATGATGGCAGTTGGAGATCAAGGTCTCCTGAAGTTTGCAACCACAGTCTTGTGGTATGATTTAACACATGCATCGTTGTTTCCTTGAAAACTTACAGTATATTACATGTGATTGGACTACCATTTTACTTGTAGGCTCCAACTGCTACGGTTAGGGTGAAAGGTTTGCCAAAAGAGGCAACTGAGGAATACATTCGTCACATCCTGGTAACATCTATAAACTTCCAACTTTATGTTTTGTTCTCTTATTTTAGCACTCAACTCATTTGTATTTGTATCCCGCTTCTTTACATATACTGTTTTTTTTTTCGTTTATTCTTCATAGGTATAAAGGTTTTTGTTTGATTGTTCACTTTTTAATTTTAGTTGCCTTTATTATTAGGCGAAATGGAGGCCCCTAATTCATGTTGAAGTGATGACAAAGGATAATACTAGTGACTGCCGAGGAATTGCGTTCATTGATTTTCCATCTGTGGTAGCGGCTCAGAGAATGATGGATGCAGTTGGAGTTTGGGGCCTCGATGTGGATGGGCGAAAGCTGTCTTTTGAGTACAGGTACATGTTTGAAGAAAAGGTCTTCATTAGTTCTTAACTTTTAGATTGATTATAATGGATCAAATTCTATATAATTCACAATTGCTCTAGAATATGTGGTCTGACTTGAGCTTAATCTCTCTCTAGTGGGTGATACTTTCCAGAGAAAAACCTTATTCTAGGAATCGCATCAACCTTCTATAGCTTATTCCAGAATTTTGTTCTTTTTCTGTCTGAAAATTTCGATAGGCCTGACAGGATTTTGGTGTATGTAATCGTGCTGCTTTTGATTATAGGTCCTGCCATGACAGAGGTGACCGTGTACTTGATGACCGTCAGAGATCAAGGTCTCCTCAAGTTTGCAACCGCAGTGTTTTGGTATGATTTAACAGATGCATCGTTGTTACCTTGAAAATTTACAGTATAATACATGTGATTGGACTACCATTTTACTTGTAGGCTCCAACTGCTACGGTTAAGGTGAAAGGTTTGCCGAAAGAGGCAACTGAGGAATATATTCGTCACATCCTGGTAACATCTATAAACTTGCAACTCTATGTTTTGTTCTCTTATTTAGCACTCAACTCATTTGTATTCGTATCCTGCTTTTTTACATATACTGTTTTTTGTTTATTCTTCATAGGTAAAGGTTTTTATTTTGATTGTTCACTTTTTAATTTTAGTTGCCTTTATTGTTAGGCGGAATGGAGGCCTCTAATTCATGTTCGAGTGATGACAAAGGATAATACTAGTGTTTGCCGAGGAATTGCGTTCGTTGACTTCCCGTCTGTGGTAGCGGCTCAGAAAATGATGGATGAAATTGGAGTTTGCGGCCTCGATGTCAATGGGCGAAAGCTGTCTTTTGAGTACAGGTACATGTTTGAAGAAAAGGTCTTCATTGGTTCTTAACTTTTGGATTGATCATAAAGAATCAAATTCTATACAAGTCATAATTGCTCTAGAATATGTGGTCTGCTTTGAACTTAATCTCTCTCTATATGTTCTGCATTTTGCTGAACTTGTTGGCACATTTCTCACCGCCACTCTTTAATTGCTGAATACCACTGATAAATTAGTCACTGAACTTTAGAACTGGGTGTCGTTTGTTTTGCTCAAACAAGTTGTTTGATTGTTCCAACTTGCATGGGGAGAAGATTAATTTGACGTGGTCATGGATTAAGTAACTTTCTAGTGGCAATTCAAAGATTCAGTAGGAACAATCTATGTCTCCTACAGAAAAATTTGAGAAAGTAAAAACTTACCAGTACCCAGTATGGTCTTTAGGATTCCACAGTATGAACTTATAGACCCAATCACTCCAAGATATCAAAATGCTGCTTCTTAGAGTAATTCATTTGCTGGTAGGATAATATGTCTATTTGAGTGAGTAAAATAGAGTGAGATCTCTGACCTAATTTTTAATCTACGGGATGAGCCAAATTGGAGAGTTGTTGTCGCAGATGTACCTGTCCAGCTTC
This sequence comes from Papaver nudicaule, assembly GCA_023529015.1. Classification (NCBI taxonomy): domain Eukaryota; kingdom Viridiplantae; phylum Streptophyta; class Magnoliopsida; order Ranunculales; family Papaveraceae; genus Papaver; species Papaver nudicaule. Next base: position 5,998 of record JAJJMA010177203.1, read on the forward strand.
AAGTTCTTGTATCTGTTTTTAGTAGCTACTGAGGATATTATTACTGTTAGCGTGGAAGCGTCTGTTCATTTCCTTGTGGTGAGCCAACAATTCAGAGCAACAGTTTGAGTTGTTGGTTGCGTCCATAAGAATTAACTTCTTGTTCGGATTTCGGGCAAGTATACAATATTAAGTGGTTGATCTTTGATTTTCTGTTTCCATATTCTTTTTTACTGCTGCAGGCCTACTGTAGAAGAACTTGAGGCTAGTACATCTATCTCCCCAAAAGATCTCGAAGAACTGATAATTGGCATCAAGAAAGATCCATATTTGAAACCTATTGTAGAAGATATAGAGACTGCTGGTCTAGCTGTAATGACAAGGTATTATAAGTTACAGTTACGTAATTTTTCTCCACATTTATTTATTGATTCTTATTAACTTAGCTTGATTCCTCACATGGTTTTAGGTACTTGAATGATCCAGGGGTTTTGCAGAAGTTGGCGCAAGCTATGGGTTTTGCAGATTTAGGAGACACTGTTGTTAATTCAGTTGAACATAATGCACCAAATGCCGATGCAGAAACTCAAACTGCCAAATAGGTTGAGGGAATTGGCCAGCACGTTGACGGTGTTGGTGCATTGAGGTAGTCCCATTCAACCATTAACACATCTCACTAAATTGGTAGCATGTGGAACCCTGTTTTGTGAATGTGTACATAACTGTTCGACTTTTGGAGATAAGGAATCTGCTCATGTCGTTTATGTTATTGCATAGGTTTCAAATTATCGACTTGCACCGGAAGTGATAAAGGGAAAACAGTGTCAGAGGGAAGAAAAGCTTGCGGATTTTCCAGCAACAGTCCAGAAAACTGAAGACAACTTCTTCGTCTATATCTTGAATTTGTCTCTGTATCCATCATCTTCTCTTCTTTTTTTTTTGGCTGGCTCAGACTCAGTGCTGTATAGGCCTTCTGTTTCTTACTTTTTGTGGGATCATTGTAAATTTACTTCCTAAGCCTAACTTGTTTTGTCCTTGCCTGTAAAAGTATCACCCTGTAGATAGATTGATATAAATGTAGGCATTTGAATGTAGTTACTTCTTTGTGAGACAAACAACTGCATCAGGTAAATGGCATTCCTTTCTAAAACTCAATTTTACTGTAAGTTTGCTCAATTGTCTGTCTTTGATGGCTCCCTGATCAACACAAACATTTATTTTCTTCCTTTGCAACTTATCTTCTTAACCATATGAGATGAGCAACAATTAGATGACATCTTGAGTTGGTGACTTAACATCCATTGCATAGTAGACAGAAGAGAATATTGAGTGAGTAAAGCTCAATGTCACCCCCTTTGGACCATTGGTTTTCTGGGTTTTGACTCTTTTGAGTCTTTTCGTACAATTAACAGGTGTAGTTTTTTTGATTATTATATCTCTAGATGATAGGTTTAAAGGACAAGAGCTGAGAGGATAAGCATCAAAGAGAGTTGGAGAGTTGGAGGAGGAGTATTGAGCTGTGTTTTCTTTCTTCCTTCAGGTTTGATCACTCTCTGTGTACTCTCTTATTCTTCTTCTTCTTCTTGTTTGTAGGTAAAGGTTTCATTTTTTTGACTGCAGAGATATAGGAAAGTATATTTTCTTTATTAATCTGCCTAGCCTAGATGAGATCTATTCAATTTCTTGTCTTACTCTTTACAATTATGTACATCTCTCTAATTTGATCATAACCTCTTGTAGTTGGGAATGAATCTTAATTCATCATTTGCACTGCATCAAGTTATAATTCTAGCATATTGATCTCTTCATCTTAGAGCTTAACTTTTGTGGTGTGTGTTGGAGGCTGGCTGATGTCAAACATGATCAATTAGTTCATTTTTTAGTAGTTTTATCAAGGTTTTCCCGGCTGTTGTTGTTGTGCTGAGAAGGTTTATTAGATTGTCATTTGTGATCTGTTCATGTTAGTTTCTTTGAATTGCAAAATGCTGCCCCTTAGCGTACTGAGATTAGTTGGAAAATGCGGGATTTTAAGTCTATGAAAAGCATTGTTTGCGAATTGTTCTTAGTTTTGTGTCGCTTTGATTGATTAAGTTGGGGAATTAGTGTGGATTGACAGACTACTTTACCTGGGCTTCTAGGATGTCTACTTTTGGAACTTGCAGGTCTAGCTGCAAAATGTAAGTAGTGTACCTTCAAGGAAATTCAGCTGCCTTGGAGCTTTGTGAATCTTTAGCCTGTCTACCTATACTTGTGTCTAGTAGTTGAATTATGCAGAGATTACTAAGTCTAATTCGCTGGTCTTTTTCTTGGTTTTTGTTTTAGTGGTTCGTTCGCACAAAATGGAGCTAAGTATGATCAAAAGTTTACCTCAATCCATGCTTGTTCTTCTTGTTTGTAGTTAAAAATTGAGATCTATTCAATTTTTGGTTTCATGGTCTTACCATTAATATGTGCATCTCTATGATTGATCATAACCTCTTGTAGTTGGGAATGAATCTTAATTATAAATGCTGCTACTCTCATCATTTGCACTGCGCATCATGTTATAATTCGAGCATTGATCTCTTCATCTTATTGTTTGTAATTCAGAACCATAGCTTAACTTTTGCTGGGGTGTGGGGGGTTTTTCTCCTTGTGTTGGAGGCTGAGATGTCAAACTTGATCAATTAGTTCCTTTTTAGTATCATTGTGATCTGTTGATTTTGGTTTCTTTTAGACTGAAAGAAGGCCTAATGAGGGTTACCTCTTATAGTGTAATTAGATGGACTGGTATTGGCTAGGGATAATGTTCTAGTCTCTCATTTCAAATAGCATCAGTAACTAAAAGAACCAACATTCTAGTATCCTGTGCTGAGATTACTAATTAGTCTTTTTCTTTGGTCTCTCTAGTTTAGGGGTTCGCACGAAATGAAGATGAATGAGAAGAGAAAAATGAAGAGAAATAAAAAAGCCCGACAGAATTGGAAGAAAAAAGCAAAGACAAGAAAGTTAGAAAAAAACCTCCATGTGAATGCCGACAACGGCCCAGAACTTGCTTTACATGTGAACGATGCTGCTGGAGAAGACATTGGTCAAGAAAACCTCCATGACATAGACTTGTAAGACCATAAGAATTACTATTTTGTTTGGTTTTGTGGAAAATGCCGTAAGCTTAAGCGGTTTATCTAATTGTTACTTACTCCTTTAAATGTAGTTCGACTGTGAAAATTCGGCGAGAGAAAGTACCTTACACTAGGGAAGAGGAAGAGAAACTTAAGGTTGATTTCTTTAAGCCACTTACATTTTGTTTGATGCTTATTGTCTGAAATTTCTGTTATTGAGAACTAGGTTATACTATATCATTTGTCATCTTGGGTTTTAACAATCTTATTGATGCTGCGTGATGTAGGAACTAGTGAGGGAATTACGAAAATTCACTAAGAACAAGAGAAAAAGGGGTATATGGTCAGAGCTGTTGAAGCTGGGCAGAGATGTTTTCAAACTATGTCGGACTGCGGAAGACTTGCGGGTTAAATGGAGAAGTATGGTAGCTGCAGGAGTGGTGAAAGAAGAAGGAGTAGGACAAGAATGACAACAACAAGCAAGAGTAATTTTTACTAGTCTATGGTGAAAATGATCAAAGAGAAAAAGACACAAAAAACTTGGATGGACTGGTGATGTTGTTTACATTTTGTGGTAATTTTGTATAATCACACAACAAATGCTCTCATATGTGGAAGTGTTGTTCACTTGAGAAAGACTTGAAGATCTTCCCTTTTGTCTCTTTATATATGAAATACTGTTTAGCCTGTTTTTTTGGTCACTGCTTTCCGGAAATCTTTCATTAATGCAGCTTCTTGCTGGGCTAGTAAAACTGGCATCAGAAATCATAAGAGGATCTTAAATCAAGCTCCTGAACTATTGCCTCCAACCAGTAGTTGGGATTGTTCCCAGTTCCTGAACAAGTGTGTCTGTCAGGATTCATTCTGCTGTCATTTTCTGCGTCGCATTTGGGCATCAGACAGTACACATTTTAATTCCTGTATACTGACTGCTATGATAGTGTGATGATCCCTTTTTGTTTGGACCCCTACAAGAACTGAAACAGCAGCAGCCTTGTCTACTTCCATAATCTTGAGAGACATGTAACTAGGTAGGGAGGATATTTGCAGGCCCCGGCATCAATTTCTGAACATGAATGCTACAATTTGACTCCAATTTATCACTGCCATCATGGAGCTAGCACGAGTAATGCCCTTTCTGCAGAAAAGAGCAGCCTGCAGCACCAATTTTTTTGGTGCAATAATGACTCCAAGTGTGCACTGCCCACCATTCAGGGAAATCTACAGCCAGGCTGCAGATTATTCAGGTATCTCCTCCAAGAGTCGTGCGGAATTAATCGGATCGGTAAACTAGCAAGCATACCTGGAGACGTTAAATCTACTACTACTACTAGTTACTTGAGACCATTGCAGGCTTCCAGCGAATTGGCCGTGGCATATATCTTCGGCCTGTAAATTAGAAGAATGAATTTAACAGTAGATGATAAAATTTTGCTACAGGCAGGCAATTCTCTTTTGTTTGGCATCTGACTGACTGACTGAATTGATCTTAACTAGCAAATCTAAATTTACCATGGTGAATTCTTACTTACTCCACCGTAAGTGGGACCAGAACCCACAGTCAAAAACAGTAAAAACCCACATTGAGTCAAACTAGGTCAGTGTCTGTGAATTTGAAATTTGAAAATGTCTTGGGTTTAGCGAAGTCCCGCTCAGAACAATCTCTTTCTTTGGCGCAGATCTCAAAACTCACTCACTCACTAAATTCAAATTCATCCCATACATTTCTCACAAACCATTTTCTCTTCTTCTTCTTCTTCTTCTTCTTCTTCTTCTTCTTCTTCTTCTTCTGTTTTTCACTTCCAATTCTCAAACTACTACTACTACTAATTCAGCATCTAATAGCAGCAGCAGTTAATTGGAGAGACAAAATCAGCTTATTGTCTCATCTTCTCATTCCATTACATTCTGTGGGTTCTCAAAAGATTTGATTTTTTTTTTACTCCAAAAAGGTAATACCAATCTCTAATCTCTATCCCTGTTCTTCCCTTTTTCATTTGATTAGATTAGATAAATTCTGGGTTTTAATTTGTAAATCTAAAACAATGGGTTGAATTGAAATTTAACAGAAATGGGTTGTCACTGAAACTAGTACTACTAGTCCATTTTCAGTCTACTTTGGTTAACTACCCTGAACCCTGAAATTGAAAACAAAATTCTTTGTTGTTTTCACCACTAAAGGTTGTATCTTTGGGTGTGTTTTTGTCTAATCCATACAACTAAAGTAGTCATTTTTATTTTAATGGGGTTGTTCATCTTTCCTTCCTTCCTGTTGTTTCCTTGTAATTTACTTTTTCCTTTAAAATTATACCTATCTTCTTTGACTACTGTGTCTCTGTGTGCTTCCAATTTGGTGAAATTTCACACATTTTTGTTCAAAAATGGGGGTTTTGTAAATTGTTCTTTTCTTCCAATTCAAATATTCCAATTTTGGTTGCTTACTCCATTTCCCTTTGCTTTCATTTGCAGATTTCCTCCCATCTCTCATACACAAGCTATAGAATCAAGACTCTACAAAGGTCTGCTTAGTTGAAGAGACAGAATCAGAGAGGCAGAAAGATGGAGATGGTGATTGAGCAAGGCCAAAGCAAGAAGAGGAAGAATGGTCATGGATATGACTATGGTGATGAAGATGGGGTGGTGGGTTTTTCATTGGAAGACCAACTGAATCAGGATTTGTTAGAGAAAGTACTTTCATGGCTACCCACATCAACTTTCTACGGTTTACGTTCAGTGTGCAAGAGATGGAATTCAGTTGCAGAGTCTGCATCTTTCAGGCTTGCTTGTGAGCAAGCTCCCTTTAGAGATCCTTGGTTTTTCATGGTGGATTCTCACCTTGATCAGTCAATTGTGTTTGATACTTCCAAACTTAATTGGAAACATCTGAAAATCAAGCATCCAAAAGTTACTGATGATAGCTGCAACAACAGCAATGATTTCATACATGTGGCAGCTTCCTGTGGTTTGGTTTGTTTCCGGTTTACAGGTTCCGGTGCGTTTCTTGTGTCCAACCCGGTCATTGGTGCTTCTCAGCCAGGTTGGGGGAGTCAGGTACTCAGCCATCGAGACACAGCCATAGCCACTCGGTCATCGGGACACAGCAATCGACACACAGCCATAGCCACGCAACCATTGATGCACAGCCATTGCCACACAGCCATCTGCACACTGCTAAAAACAGTGAGACGAAACGTTGTAAGGCAAAATGCTGTGAAGCAAAATGTTGCGAGGCTAAATGTTGTGAGGCGAAATGCTGTGACACCATATGCCGTGAGGCCAAATGCTGTGACCCGCAATGCTGTTAGCTGAATTCTGTTTCATCAAAATAATCACAATGCGGTTAAAGGTGAAGTCGAAGAGTGTAAAAGGATGTGTAAGGAATTGAAAGAGGGGTTGAAGAAGAAGCTTCATGATTTAGAGACTCAAATGGCTTTGAAGGACAAGGAAATGGAGGGGATATTGGAGGTTTGTAAGGATAAATGCGACGTGTGTCAAAAATTGTGTGAGGAATTGAAAGAGGGGTTGGAATAGAAGCTAATTGATCTCGAGACTCAAGTGGCTTAATGTGGAGAAAGCATTGGAGGCGTTGAAAAAGATACAGTCTGAGATGTCGAATGTGGTGAGGGAAGGGAAGCATGTGCATAATTTACCGGCGAAAGAGCTTGTTCCTGGTGATATCGTGTAGCTTATCGTGGTTGATAATATTCCAGCTGATATGAGGGTTTTGAATCTGATTAGTTCGACAGCAAGGATTGAACAAGGTTCTTGAAGGAGAGAGTTAGGCGGTTAATAAATTGAATAAGGTGGTTTCTGCTGATACTGATATTCAAGGCAAAAGGTACTCAGCCTTCGACACACAGCCATCGAGACACAGCCATAGCCACTCAGTCATCGGGACACAGCAATCTACACAGCCATAGCCATGCAACCATCGATGCACAGCCATTGCCACACAGCCATCTGCACACTGCTAAAAACAGTGAGACGAAACGTTGTGAGGCAAAATGCTGTGAAGCAAAATGTTGCGAGGCTAAATGTTGTGAGCCGAAATGCTGTGACCCCATATGCTGTGAGGCCAAATGCTATGAACCGCAATGCTGTAAGCCGAATGCTGTTTCATCAAAATCATCACAATGCGGCATAAAAGGATGTGTGAGATATTGAAAGAGGGGTTCAAGAAGATGTTTCATGATTTAGAGACTCAAGTGGCTTTGAAGGACAAGGAAATGGAGGGGATATTGGTGGTTTATAAGAGTAAATGTGATGGGTGTCCAAAATTGTGTGAGGAATTGGAAGAGGGGTTGGAATAGAAGCTAATTGATCTCGAGACTCAAGTGGCTTTGAAATACAAGCATGAAGCAGAAATGGAAGGGAAATTGGAGGTTTGTAAGAGTAAGCATGATGAGTGGAAGGAATCAAAAGAGGGTTTCAATAAAAAGGTTACTGATCTCGAAACTCAAGTAGACTTTATGGTTGCGAAATGAAGTGGAAATGGAAGAGAAATTGGAGACTTATAGGTGTAAGTATAACGAGCTGTATGCGGAGTTATTAGAGAAGACAAGAGATTTGAATGACCAAAGTTCAAGTGAGATGGCTGTTGTGGAAAAGTTTGTTCAAATTAGAAAGTTTCTTCAGTAATCCAGTGGACCAGTGGCCTTGCCTTTTCACATTTTTCATAATCTTATCTTTTCTTCTTCTTTACTACTGCCAATATTACTGCTAATACTACTTCACCAATCAACATCAGCAGCTAATTTGAGAGAAAATCACCTCATTGTTTCATCTTCTCATTCCATTACATTCTGTGGGATCTCTAAAGATTTGATTTTCTCACTCCAAAGAGGTAATAATACTAATCTCTAATCTCTATCCATGTTCTTTAGTTTTTCATTTGGTTTCAGTAGATGAATTGTGGGTCTTAATTGTAAATCTAAAACACCCTGAAGAATTGAAGAAATGGTTTGTCAATGAAACTAGTAGTCCATTTTCAGACCCTGAATCCTGAAATTGAAACATAATTCCTTCTTGTTTAAAGGTTTGACTACTGTGTGTGTATGCTTCCAATTTGGTGAATTTTTTTTGCATTTTGTTCAAAAATGGGGATTTTGTAAATTGTTCCTTTCTTCGAATTCAAAGATTCCAATTTTGTTTGCTAACTCCATTTCCCTTTACTTTCATTTGCAGATTAACTCCTGTCTTCTTTAATACATAGACAGAATCAAGGAGAAAGGAAGGAAGGAACAGAAACAATGGTTGAGCAAAGGGAGAGCAAGAAGAGGAAGAAGGGTTATGGTTATGATAATGAAGATGATGGGTTGAGGGTGGTGGGTTTGGCTCTGGAAGACCTACATCAACTTATTACAGTTTACGGTCAGTGTGCAAGAGATGGAATTCAGTTGCAGATTCTGCATCTTTCAGGCTTGCTTGTCAGCAAGTTCCCTTTAGAGATCCTTGGTTTTCATGGTTGATTCTCACCTTGATCAATCAATTGTGTTCGGTACTTCGAAAAGTAATTGGAAACATTTGAAGCATAAGCATCTAAGGCGTGATGAGTGCTCGATAAACAATCAACAGAACTTACTGATGATGGCAGAAACAACCACAATGATTACATACCTGTGGCAGCTTCAGGTGGTTTAGTTTGTTTCTGGTCTACAAGTTCCGGTGCATTTCTCGTTTCAAACCTGGTCACTGGTGCTTCTAGAGAGCTTCCTGCTTTGCCCACAAATGCGCAGAATCAAAACATTCACGCAATTGCTATGAATTCATCTTCCAAGCACTCGTACAGGCTAGTACTGGTGTCCGGTGAGCTGCCAAATCTCTCAGTCAGAGTGTTACGAGTCCGGGAAAGATTTCTGGGAAGAAGAGATTAAGCTGAAGAGTCAGAAGGCAGAGGGGAAGGCAGCAGAGGGAGGAGATGAGGAACTGTATTACCTAAACAAGACAGGAGATGTGGTGCCAATGAATATACAGGGAAGTCCTTTGAAACACAACCAGCGAGACACAGCCATAGCCACTCAGTCATCCGGACACAGCAATCGACACACAGCCATAGCCACGCAACCATCGATGCACAGCCATTGCCACACAGCCATCTGCACGCTGCTAAAAACAGTGAGACGAAACGTTGTGAGGCAAAATGCTGTGAA
>JAJJMA010177207.1:0-12008 GCA_023529015.1 Papaver nudicaule
ACAGTAACTTCCCTAATTAAAACCCAAAACTCTTAAACCAAATTTCATTTCTAAAACAACATCAACCGATTCTTTCTTCTTCCTCTTCTTCTTTTACTTCATTTTCACTTTATTTTCAAAACGAAAAAATCATCGATTAATCGACCGATTCGAAAAAAAAAATCGCGATTAATTTCTATAAAACGCGATGGATAGAGAGAAGAACAAAGGAACTTCAAACAACCAGGAATCAATATAGACAAAGTTTACGAAGTTTCGTCGTCGACGTCGGAAACGAAGAGAGGTAGTAAAGAAGAATTAGAAGCTCTTAAAGATAAGCAGAAACGAGAAACTATGACGAGAATGAGGTATTTCAACTAACCCATTTGAGTTTTGGTTGATTTATCACTCCAAATTGAAGATATAAAACTCAATTGTTCGCAACTGTTTACCAGAATCGTTCTATGTTAGTGTATTTATAGACCGATTGTTCATCGTGTTCATCTTCTGTAACTGCAACGAAACAACAATCGTTATATGTATGTATGTTTTTAAACCGATTATATTTTTAGTCGTTCTATATTCAATTGAATATAAACCGATTTTATCTCCCTCTAAAATTTGAAAAATTTCCTGTTCGAATGCTAGGGCACAATCGTCACAAGTTCATATGAACAATCAACGAACGAATTCTGAACTTGTCTCAAGATAATCGTTTCATATTTTTTGTTGAGTAAACCGAGAGGCATTAGTTCAATCGGTATATATGTTGTCTTATTTAAGACGATTACGTTAAGTGAAAACTCTAACTGAATCTACTTATAAACAACATACATACTTATAATCGTCTTAAATAAGACAACATATATACTTATATGTTGTCTTATTTTAGCTAAAAACACTCCAACTGAATCTACTTGGGACCCAAACTAACAGGTTTGGCGGCAGGATCTACAATAGGATCTTGTCTCTACTTCAGGTAATCCAAGTAGATTCAGTTGTCGTCATCCTATTTGTGGTAGTATATTTAGTATCTTATACTCCCATGTTTCACTTGTAGGCGTTCATATATCTGCACTATCTAGAGTTTGCCAAAAGGGCGAAGGAGAACCCTGATTGGGGAAAGGGTGAAGGTCCTCACTATCTAGGAAGCAAATACATGTACTTTGGCCAACTTGCGACAAGAGCAAGCTTTGATTGATATTAGGACTCGATTGGACAACTTGCCTGTCGAGAAAGTTGTCTTCGATCCTTACATTTGTTAGGGCATTGTCCGGTCAAACCCACTAGCGTTGGTATGTCAAGCTAGTTGTCAGTTTTAGGTGTCAAAATTCAATTCTTAATTTAGCCTACTAGAGTTTAGATTTCGGAAATGGGATATAGACAGAGTAGTAGAGACCTTGAAGACGAAGACTGTGAAGACAAAGAAGACATCAATTATTCTTCATCGACAAAAGGTTAGTAGGAGTTATGACTTTATGGATATTCTTCTATTTCTACTTTCTCTATTCTTTCGAAATATAGTCGACTACTTTAGTAGTGATAATAGCGATTGAGATCGTGTTCTTGTGTAACATGGCTTTATGTCATGACCAGTATTTGATCCCACGAATACTGTGAATCAAGAATGCATGAGATAGATTCGACACCATATGTCCATTACAATGGTTTGCTTGCAAACTGTTATGTTGGATATGGATGAATCTAAGGAGTACTCTTGAGCAAAGAGCCTGTGGATCACAGCTGAGGACGTTCTCACGTCTAAGTTCTGGCTCAGCCCAGTTCTTCCAGCGGAATCCGAATTTGACCTAATTTGACCAGCAGGCGGTTCCCGAACCGGTTTGCGTACCAGACACTTGGGAATTCTCCTGAGTTCGAGATGTCTAATTTGTTCACGTACCGGTACGTGAACCTGACGTGGATATCTCACTGGTTGTCGAATTTGGTGAATATTCTTTTAGAATTTCACTCTGAGTCAGATTCCAAACTCCTTTATCTCTTAGATGGACTTGTGTCAAGCATAAATACCTTTTGTGTTCCATCTAACGATCCTCAATGAGTCAATAAGATAAGATTATCTCTGGTCTGTTGGATTCCTATCTTGAAGTGTTTTAGAGCCAACAAAACACTTGGCAGATAAATCTAAAAAGGAATTTCAATTGAGATTAATCTGTATTACTTGGTTGGCAAGTTTAGGGTTTCCTTAACTTGTGGGACAAGTAATTGATTGCTTAATTCCAAAGCAACCTATCTTATTGAGTGCTATAAATAGAGGTGTCTAAGGACAAATACCGCAAGCATCAAGCACACGTGAAGGTCCTCAGGGAAGTAGCGTAAACTCTTTTCACTTCGGTGAAAGCTTGTTGTGGTATAGTCATCCTCTATAGGTTGCAGCTCCTCTGGGAACTCCCTACGACTATCAAGACTTCCTTTGAGAGTTGGGAAGCACAGGTAGATTGATCCCTCAGCGGTTGATCAGAATCACCTGTAACCTCAGTAACCTATCCTAGTTTCTTGTCTATTCCAAAGTCCGTCTCTTCTGCTATACGGCTATTCAAGAACTAGTTAAGTTACGTAAAGGTTTTGAAAGGTAGCAACGCACGGCTGCACTCGGTGTTGTAAGACCTAGTTGGCTCCAGTTATACAAGTTCCTTAAGTGGTTCTTCATCTATAACTGAGGTAGATACAGATTGGGCGTTGCAAGGTGCATGTCAGCCCTGATTTGTTAAGTAGATTTCCGTATGACCTGGATTTGACAATCCGAAGGAAGTCATCTTATTTATGGTAAACTGATAGAGGACAGTTACACCATAAGTCAACAGTTTTGGTTTAAAACCCAGTATTGCTGACAAAAACCTTTGGCATCGGTCAAAGCAACTCCTAGGCCTGTAACGGACGTCAGCTAGGGGAATCAAGTGCGTGACGATCTGTGGGGGATCCAGAGACGTAAGGAAGGCGACAGTAGCCAATTCGCTTGGAGGGCTTGAGTTGGTCTCTGCTACATCCCAGACCGAAGTCTTATAGTAGGCTAGTGTTTGTAGTCAGTTTGTACTGGGCGGTGTTCAAAACTGGACGAGGTCCCGAGGTTTTTCTGCAAGGCAGTTTCCTCGTTAAAAAACGTTTGGTGTCTTGTGTGCTTTACTTTCCGCATTATAACTCTGATTTATAATTAAGCACCAAGTAGTACGTTATTACCTAACTGTCGAGATTACTCCAGTTAGAGGTTTGGATATTGATTTTTGAGATCGTCCAAACTCTTTACCATAAGACTCACGAGCCAAAACGAAAAGTTGGTAGTATTTCGGTACCCCTCCTTTTTCAACATTAAAAGGAGATAATAAGGAAATAGTGTTCGTAGCCGCTTACATAGGTATTTTGGCCCATTGTTTCACCCCACCGAATATGTTTTCTACAATCCGACAAGAGTGGCTCGTCAATGTAGTGGTGTCCAAAATATACCAAGTGAAAAGGAGTTCGGATTGGGTGATTAGATCCCGAAAAACATATCTCTTATGCTACTTCAATTGAAGTTGTGCACAAACCTCCTTGTACGTCCGCTGATTGGGATAACAGAGGTGAGAATTTGGTTGATCTTACAACTCCTCTCTTTCTGAATGATTGGGTCGATCCTGACTATATAGAGTGGTTCAACGGGATTTCCCATCCTCGTGTCATATGCATCGACAAAAGAAGGTTGCTTGAAGACCCGCAACAAGCCTTCGATTTATATGTAAGTATTCGTTTGTGTCCTATTAACCTCAATCATTATATATATGTACTTAGAGTATGTTGTATGAATCAAAACAGAGACCTCGAGTCGGCAAAATGATCAAGGATTTTCTGTCAGAGACTACGAAAGGATTTTCTGATAACAAGACTAAGATGATTTGTCTCAATGCTCTTGAACAATTGTTTAACCTGGAGAATAAAAGACGAGGATATCTGTTTGGAGAATCTCAAGCACCACCGTAGAGTCCAAAGTGCAAGACAAGGGGAAATGAAGCCACAACAAGCGGTGCTAATGAGACTACACAAGAACCACGACCTAAACGACAACGTGGTGGTGGTTGAAGAGGTCGTGGTGATCGCGGTGGTGAGGCTACAAGAAGCACCACCAGCTAAAAAAGCTAGAGGTGGTAGTACTAGTGCTCGTGGAGATCGCGGTGGTGGAAGAGGTCGTGGTCGTGGTTAAACTCTAAATAGTTCGAAAACACTTGTTTATCTTTGGATATGTTGACTTAAAACTCGTTCGTTATGTTGTTTAACTTTGGTTGTGTCGACTTTAAACTTCTTTGGTATGTTTGTGTAGGATTTTAACTTTGGTTGCTAGTTTATGTGAATCAATGAAGCTTGTGTACTTAGATTTCTGTCAGTTTTTATTGCCAGAATCGGTTTACCCTGATGTATATATCGAACGCTTGTCTGGCAATTTTACTCCAAAAATCGTCAGAGTACACAATCGTTCTATAATATTGGTTTCCAAAACCGATTATTGACTTCATGAAAAATCCGTTTTTAAAATCGATTAAGGATGCTCAAGTATCTGAATCTTTTGTTTGTTTTTTTTTCCCACATAATCGGCCTCTATATTCATTAATTTACACCGATTATACTTCAAGAATTTATACCTTGAAAGACTGTAATCAGCTAATAAATGTGTATGTGTACACCGATTGATTTGTTTAAATTTCTGGGTAATTAACAACAATCGGCGTATTTGTTTACCCATGTAGACCGATTGTTCGAGAACCAAAAAATAATCGGCTTATGTGTCTATATATATATACCGATTATGTGTTGTCCAGATTCAAGATTTTGGTAAAAAAAACTTGGGTGATTCTCATGTTTGATCATGTTTAATCTTGTTTTTACATATGAATTAATACTAATTAATATCGTTTAGACTTTAATCATGTGATTAGCAACTAATTGAGAAAGGGTAAAACAATACTTTTTTTATAAGGGGTTTTCTTATTTTACTTCCTAATATCCCATAGTTTAATAATTTTATGGGGCCAAATTCAGCCAGGCTATATATATGTAAGTAACAACAAAATCTAGTGACTTCAAGGAGACTAATGTTTAAAGTTACTGATATTATCACTCCTTTAGTCTTTTTATTTTCTTTTTCTATGTCTAACCTTCTTATGCACCAGACAAACTGGTGAATTAGTCTGTTTTGCGCGATTATGCACCAGTCAAACCAGCTACTTCACTAGGTAAACTGGTATTTTTACCGATTAGATGATCGCGAGAAAGACTCTTTTAAGCGACAAAATTTATTTCGTTCGATAGTAATAATTTTGAGCAAGATTAATTCTCAGTATTATCTCTGATCATTCAGTGGTAAAATATCACGACTTATGGATACTCAAAATCATTTCCAATTCAACTTACACATTTTTTTCTTCTCGAACTAATTTTTCTAGAGTATGGCTTGAATGGATAATACACGAACTCGTGAACGAAAATTTACCACATAGGAAGATTGTTCAATTTGTAGATTGTATGTTCTCCACACCATGGATGATATTAGAGGTTCAACCTTTTCGAATCAAACTTTGTGCCAGACAAATTTTCAAGGTTAGAACAAGAGACTAGCACCTATAGAGGGCGCAGTTCATGCCGCTTGTTTGATCGTTTTTCAAAGATTAACATTGAAATTGGTAAATTTATGGCTTTAACCTTCAAAATCAATCGACTAAAAGCCATTGGTGAGACTGATGACGATGTTTTGAGGAGATCGTTAGAGACATAGGAAATGCAGAACGACAACTCTTTCTTTTTTATAAGTTGTTTCTACATCCGTAAGGCTTTGCTGAAATACAATCATATCTCTTTTAGTTATTTATAATAAGTTAATTTTAAGTTAAGTGTTAATTTTTAATTTAAATCTAATGAAATCAATTTGCTTCTACAAATTGTTTTCACTCACTAAAAAATAGTTAATGGAAGTAAACAACATAGTTTTCACTAACTAAAAAGAAAGTACATGGAAAGAAACATGTTCTGTTTTTACTAACAACTGTGATGAGGAATGTGTTGGAATCACACCTCCTATTGATGTTGCTGCTGCTGCTGCCATCACCATTAATGATGATTGGAGGAAGGAATGAAGAAAGAATTATTGCAAAACACTAGTCTGGACTGAACTCTTTTTTTCTCTTTGTTTGTTGTTTTTATCTGAGAAATGGAATGTGGTATTAGAGAAGTGTATGCCACTGATTCTAATTCTTATTTAAAAAATTACGAAATCGACGAGTAAGAAGAGGAGTTCAATTGTGAGTGAGTCATGCTCATGTTGTGGAAATGCCATAGCCCCAAGAAAGTTTTAGACAAAGGCTAGTTGCCACGTATGCATGTCACTTGTATGGGTTAGGAGACAAAGACAACAAAAGCTGCTGACTTCAAGGAGCGCAAGTATTTGTGATTACCAATATTATATCACTGATTTAGTCTTTTTATTTTATTTTTCTATGCCTAACCTTCCTATGAACCAGACAAACCAGTGAATTAGCATGTTTTGCACGATTATGCATCAGGCAAACATGCTACTTCACCAGGTAAGCTGGTATTTTTACCGGTTAGATGATCGCGAGAAAGATTGTTTTGAGCGAGAAAATTTATTTCGTTCGATAGTAATAATTTTGAGCGAGATTAATTCTCTATTTTATCTTTGTTTCATTAAATGGTTAAAAAAAAACCATGTCTTATAGATACTCAAAATCATTTCCAATTCAACTTACACATTTTTTTCTTCTCAAACTAATTTTTCTAGAGTATGGCTTGAATGGATTATCCACGAAGTCGTGAACGAAAATTTACCACATAGGAAGATTATTCAGTTTGTAGATTGTATGTTCTCCACATCATGGATGATATTAGAGGTTCAACCTTTTCGAATCAAACTTTTTCTTGACAATTTTTCAAGGTTAGAACAAGAGACTAGCACCTATAGAGGGCGCAATTGACAATGAAATTGGTAAATTTGTGGCTTTAACCTTCAAAATCAATCTACTAAAATCCATTGATGAGACCGATGACGATATCGTTAGAGACATGGGAAATGCAGAACGACAATTCTTTCTTTTTTATAAGTTGTTTCTACATCTGTAAGGCTTTGCTGAAATACCACCATATCTTTTTTAGTTATTTATAATAAGTTAATTTTAATTTAAGTGTTAATTTCTAATTTGAATCTAATGAAATCAATTTGCTTTTACAATTTGTTTTCACTCTAAAAAAAACTGTTAATGGAAGGAAACAACATAGTTTTCACTAACTAAAAAGAAAGTACATGGAAAGAAACATGTTCTGTTTTTACTAACTATTGATGATGGGGAATGTGTTTGAATCACACCTCTTATTGATGTTGTTGCTTTTGCTGCCATCACCATTGATGATGATTGGAGGAAGGAATGAAGAAAGAATTATTGTAAAGCTCTGGTCTGGACTGAGCTCTTTTTTTCTCTTTGTTTGTTGTTTTCATCTGAGAAATGGAAATGGGAAATGAAAAAGCAGGGGTATCGAAATACTGTCAACTTTTTGTTTGGGCTCGTGAGTCTTATGGTAAGATATGGACGATCTCAAAAATAATATCCAAATCTGATAACCGGAGTCGGATCACAAGTGATCGATCCAATGCAAGACAAGGCTTGGCAAATCCCCCGAATGGATTATGGACCAACTCGACGGATATGAATAACGTACTTCTTGTTTATGCTTTAATTATATAATCAGAGAATATAATGCGGAAATTAAAGCACACAAGACACCATAGATTTTTTTAACGAGGAAACTACGACCTGTAGAAAAAACTCGGGACCTCGTCCAGATTAAACACCGCAGAGTAAAAATTGTCTACAAACACTAGCCAACTATCTAACTTCGGTCTGGGATGTAGCAGATACCAATTCAAGCCCTCCACGCGAACTGGCTACCGTCGCACTCTTTACGTCTCTAGATCCCCCACAGATCGTCACGCAACTTGATTCCCCTAGCTGACGTCCTTTACAGGCCTAGGAGTTGCTTTAACCGCTGTTAAAGGCTTGTGTCAATAATTCCGGCTTTGCAACCTCAATTATCAACTGTATGTTTGAACTGTCCTCTATCAGTTTGACATACACAAATTGACTTCCTTCGGATTGCTCCAGGTCATACGGAAATCTACTTACAAGCGGGGGCTGACAAGTAAACCGAGTAAACTATGCCCAACTTGTCTCTACCTCAGTTGTAAAAGCAGAATCACTTAAGAAACTTATACAACTGAAGCTAACTAGGTCTTACAACACCGAGTGTAGCTGTGCGTTGCTTCCTTTCAACCCTGTGTGTAACGTATCAGTTCTTGAATGGCCTTATATCAGAAGAGAAGGATCGTAGAATATACAAGAACGTGATCAGGTTACCAAGGTTACAGGTTAATCCGATTTTAACCATTAAGGTCTCAATCTCCTACATGTGCTCCCAACTCTCAAGAGAAGTGTTTATAGTCGTTAGGTAATTCCCACATAGGAACTGCTACCTAATAGAGTATGATTATACCACAACAAGCATTCACCTAAGTTAAAAGAGTTTACGATCAATTCTACAGAGAAACTTCACGTATGCTTGATGCTTGCGGTTTTTCGTCCTGAAACCCTCTATTTATAGCACTCAATAAGATAGGTTGCTTAGGAATAAAGCAACTAGTTACTTGTCCCACAAGTTTGGGAAACCCTAACTTGCAAACCAAGTAAGCAGAGATTTATCTCAATTGGAATCATTAAACATTTATCTGCCAAGTGTTTTGTTAGCTCAAAAACACTTCAAGATAGAAATCCAACAGACCAGAGATATCTTTATCTTATTGACTCATTGAGATTCGTTAGATGGACCACAGAAGATATATTCGTGATAAACAAGTCCAACTAAGAGATAAAGGAGTCAGAGTTTAACCCGTGTGAAATTCCAGAGAATATTCACCTTGGACGGTTCGTGAACCGCCCTTCTGAATTGCGACCAAATACATCAATCTGTGGTTCACGTACATGTACGTGTGCAAATTGATGTTTTGGAACTCAGGAGAAATTTCTGGAGTCGATGTTCACGAAACGGGTCGTGAACCGTCGTTACTCAGAATTAGGGTTTAACTGGATCCGCTGGAAGTTCTGGGCTGGGCCAGTACTTAGACGTGTTATACGCCCTCAGCTATAATCCACTGGACTCTTGCTCAAGAGTACTCCTTTAGATTCACCCATATCCAACAAGTGATTTGCAAGCAAACCATTGCTATGGAAAGATGGTATCAAATCTATCTCATGCATTCTTTTAACCTTAGTATTCGTGGGAACAAATACCAACATAACACATGATCATGTAGACAAGAACACGATCTCAATCGCTATTAAAATCTCTACTAAAGTAGCCGACTATTTTGAAAGATAGAATAAGTAGAATAGAAGGATTTCCATAAAGTCATAACTCCTACTAACCTTTTTTCGATGAAGAATAATTTATGTATTATTTGTCTTCACAGTCGTCATCTTCAAGGTCTCTACTACTTTGTCTATATCCCAATTCCGAAATCTAAACTCTAGTAGGCTAAATCAAGATTGTGTTTTGACACCTAAAACTGAAAACTAGCTTGACATACCAACGCTAGTGGGTTTGACCGGACAATGCCCTAACAATCCCCCCCTTTGTAAATTTTAGTGACAAAATCAATTTACATATGGATTCAAAAGATATACAATTAAGTACTAACCAGATGTATCTTGATTTCTTGAATTCTTCAACTTCGCCCTTGAGTATTGATGTGTTCGTTTAACTCTTGTTGATGAATTCGTAGATGTTAGGGCATTGTCCGGTCAAACCCACTAGCGTTGGTATGTCAAGCTAGTTGTCAGTTTTAGGTGTCAAAATTCAATTCTTGATTTAGCCTACTAGAGTTTAGATTTCGGAAATGGGATATAGACTGAGTAGTAGAGACCTTGAAGACGAAGACTGTGAAGACAAAGAAGACATCAATTATTCTTCATCAACAAAAGGTTAGTAGGAGTTATGACTTTATGGATATTCTTCTATTCTACTTTCTCTATTCTTTCGAAATATAGTCGACTACTTTAGTAGTGATAATAGCGATTGAGATCGTGTTCTTGTGTAACATGGCTTTATGTCATGACCAGTATTTGATCCCACGAATACTGTGAATCAAGAATGCATGAGATAGATTCGACACCATATGTCCATTACAATGGTTTGCTTGCAAACTGTTATGTTGGATATGGATGAATCTAAGGAGTACTCTTGAGCAAAGAGCCTGTGGATCACAGCTGAGGACGTTCTCACGTCTAAGTTCTGGCTCAGCCCAGTTCTTCCAGCGGAATCCGAATTTGACCTAATTTGACCAGCAGGCGGTTCCCGAACCGGTTTGCGTACCAGACACTTGGGAATTCTCCTGAGTTCGAGATGTCTAATTTGTTCACGTACCGGTACGTGAACCTGACGTGGATATCTCACTGGTTGTCGAATTTGGTGAATATTCTTTTAGAATTTCACTCTGAGTCAGATTCCAAACTCCTTTATCTCTTAGATGGACTTGTGTCAAGCATAAATACCTTTTGTGTTCCATCTAACGATCCTCAATGAGTCAATAAGATAAGATTATCTCTGGTCTGTTGGATTCCTATCTTGAAGTGTTTTAGAGCCAACAAAACACTTGGCAGATAAATCTAAAAAGGAATTTCAATTGAGATTAATCTGTATTACTTGGTTGGCAAGTTTAGGGTTTCCTTAACTTGTGGGACAAGTAATTGATTGCTTAATTCCAAAGCAACCTATCTTATTGAGTGCTATAAATAGAGGTGTCTAAGGACAAATACCGCAAGCATCAAGCACACGTGAAGGTCCTCAGGGAAGGTAGCGTAAACTCTTTTCACTTCGGTGAAAGCTTGTTGTGGTATAGTCATCCTCTATAGGTTGCAGCTCCTCTGGGAACTCCCTACGACTATCAAAGACTTCCTTAGAGAGTTGGGAAGCACAGGTAGGAGATTGAAACCATCTTTGGTTGAAATCGGATTAACCTGTAACCTTGGTAACCTGATCACGTTCTTGTCTATTCTAAAGTCCGTCTCTTCTGATATACGGCTATTCAAGAACTGATACGTTACTCAACAAGGTTTTGAAAGGTAGCAACGCACGGCTGCACTCGGTGTTGTAAGACCTAGTTGGCTCCAGTTATACAAGTTCCTTAAGTGGTTCTTCATCTATAACTGAGGTAGATACAGATTGGGCATTGCGAAGTTGGTTTGCGTGTCAGCCCCGATTTGTGAAGTAGATTTCCGTATGACCTGGATTTGACAATCCGAAGGAAGTCATCTTTGTTTATGGTAAACTGATAGAGGACAGTTACACCATAAGTCAACAGTTTTGGTTTAAAACCCAGTATTGCTGACAAAAGCCTTTGGCATCGGTCAAAGCAACTCCTAGGCCTGTAACGGACGTCAGCTAGGGGAATCAAGTGCGTGACGATCTGTGGGGGATCCAGAGACGTAAGGAAGGCGACAGTAGCCAATTCGCTTGGAGGGCTTGAGTTGGTCTCTGCTACATCTCAGACCGAAGTCTTATAGTAGGCTAGCGTTTGTAGTCAGTTTGTACTGGGCGGTGTTCAAAACTGGACGAGGTCCCGAGGTTTTTCTGCAAGGCAGTTTCCTCGTTAAAAAACGTTTGGTGTCTTGTGTGCTTTTACTTTCCGCATTATAACTCTGATTTATAATTAAAGCACCAAGTAGTACGTTATTACCTAACTGTTGAGATTACTCCAGTTAGAGGTTTGGATATTGATTTTTGAGATCGTCCAGACTTTACCATAAGACTCACGAGCCAAAACGAAAAGTTGGTAGTATTTCGGTACCCCTTCTTTTTCAGTAGACAACACTTACAACATATCCATCTCAAACAACCACAAATGTTAATACCAAAATTTCTACGGCCACGTGTCACTTGCTCGTGATTTGGGGGCACGATATAAAATGAAGGCGAAGTACCAAATC
>JAJJMA010177214.1:0-26005 GCA_023529015.1 Papaver nudicaule
GATTTTTTGTTGTTCCTGCTTGTGTATGGATTTTGATAACATCAGCTTTGAACCTAAATAGGATTAATCATACCTCTCAAAATTATAGTTGTTCTGATTGTAAGTTTTAATGGAAAGAAAAAAAAGGACTGAATATATCTGTAAGTTAAACTAGTGGATTTTTTTCTTCAGGATTAATTATCCTAACTACTTTGCGTTGTTATTCTTTAATGATCAGGTTAACAACCGAGACTTATCCATTGCTGTTTTGAGGACCTATATATCCAAACGCGAGGAAGAGCATGAAGCCATGCTGAGCAATAAGAAGAAAAGAGTTCAGAAAGCCTCATCCGGTGAGGCTTTCCATGGATCCGTACCGCAGGAAGTAACTACAGAAAATGGTGAAAAAACAAATGGTAAATCTGAAGAACACGTAGAGCCATCTACAGAACCAGCCAATGTTTCAGAGGAACCCATCAAGGCGACAGATGGGAAAGGGCGAGAATTGAAGCCAGCCAGAGTGCTTGAGGTACTTTCTCTATCTATCTTTAGGCATCAACATTTTACTATTTTTAAAGTTTTGACAGTTCTCTAATCATTTCATCCCCTTTTTTCTGGCTTTGCAGGCTTTAGCTGCTTCGGGGTTAAGATCTATCCGATATGCACGTGAAGTGGAAAAAATCGGTCAAGTCGTAGCCCTAGACAATGATAAAGGTGACCTTCACCTGTTGGATGTTAACTTTTCTGTTTTGATACTTGTTTTCTGTTTCTATGTCATGCATTACATTGCTATTTTATGAATCATTTGATATTCCACCATGTAAATCATGCAACTGAAATGAAAACCGAGCAAGAATACGTTTGTTTGCAGCATCTGTTGAAGCTTGCAGGAGAAACATAAAATTCAATGGTTCAGTGGCTACTGCCAAGGTGGAATCTCATTTAACCGACGCTCGTGTTTTTATGCTTTCCCACCCCAAAGAATTTGATGTGGTAAGTCGTTTAGATGCCATTGTATATGTGACTCTTAAAAGTTTTCTTGAAACATGTTGGTAAAATGCCATTATCAAACTTGTAATTCTCTGTGGTCATGACGTGGCTTTTCAGGTTGATCTCGATCCTTATGGTTCACCTTCCGTGTTCTTGGATTCGGCTGTTCAATCTGTTGCAGATGGAGGCATATTGATGTGCACGGCAACTGATATGGCAGTGCTTTGTGGGGGCAATGGGGAGGTGTGCTATGCGAAGTAAATCTTCTTGCTTCCTTATTACGTTTCAATTGAGTTGAGGAATATACCTGTTCTATACTCTTCTTCATTTTTGCTTTGGAATTTGGAGCAAAAATTATGGTTTTAAATTGTCTAATGATTTGTATTGGAATTAGATATGGTTCTTATCCCTTGAGAGGAAAATATTGCCATGAGATGGCGCTGAGAATTGTCCTAGCCTGCATTGAGGTACTGCTGCGTTCATCAGCTTACTGATCTTCTTTCATATTAGTGTGTTCAATTGCAATTCACTGTACTGTTTCAGAGTGCTTGATAATAATCCTCTGCTTTATGTACTTCTCTCTGCAGAGCCATGCAAATCGCTACAAGCGCTACATTGTTCCTGTTCTCTCTGTTCAGATGGATTTCTATGTCCGAGTCTTTGTGCGAATATTCACGTGGGTGATCTATTTCCATATGAGCATTAAAATTTTGAAATGATATCCTGTTAAGGCAGTTGGGGTCTCTTTTTTTAATTTTGTAATCTCCTCACTGGGAACTGGGATTTCACCGATGATGTTTTAATCATTCTTTTGGTCTATAGGTAACAAGTTAAAATTTAGACTTAAAATGTGGAAATTTGGTTGATTTGCAGTTCAGCTGGTGAGATGAAGAACACCCCTCTAAAGCTTTCTTATGTTTATCAGTGTGTTGGCTGTGATTCTTTCCACCTGCAATCTCTTGCAAGGACCGTATCCAAAGTATGTATCTAGTTTTATCTACCTAAGTGCTTTACATTGGTTTCATAGGTCTATCACTAGTGATACATATATTATATTATTTCAAAGTAGATATGAGGAGACATATGTGCAGTGGACACGCCTAGAGTTCCCCCCACCCCACCCCACCCCCGGATAGATTTTGGGAAGAGCTCATATGAGCCTTAAAAGCCTTTGTATTTTAAAATTTTAGCAAAAATTAGATAGGCCCATGTATAAGCTTTACTACATGTGTCGTCCGGTGATTCTAGCCTTGGCTCATGTAGAATCTTTTATCATTATGGTCAATTTATAGGTCCTAATTAGTAGTTAACTTCTATGTGCTCATAGACATTATATATTAAGCCAATTGTGTAAAGTTTCTTTAACCAATAATTTATTCTCGCCTTATAGAAAGACTAGTTAACTCTGCTTCAGCTATCTATTACTTGGATTTTCTGAACATAATTTTTTTATAACTTGTGTTCTGGTGTATCAATGTGAAGGACTTGCATATGTTTCAGAGTAATGGTTCAATTTCCTCTTAATATTTTATTATACATAATATATAGCTCATACTTGGTCGATTAGGACTGCAGAAGATTTTTTGTAGTGCTGTGGGGTGTTTTGGTAAATTGATTTATTCTACAATGTGTTACCCCATCGCCTGCTGGTCATTAAAAACATAAAAAATTAATAGATGATGGGAACTTGGGGCTGCAAATGCTAAAATCCACCGATTTAACATCGTGTATGTTTTTTTCAGTATTAAGTTAAGACTGTCATCCTTTCTAGCTCATATCACCAAAATTCTAAGCATATTGTTTTTTGTCTTTGTACTTTCTCTTTTTAGAACAACAGTGTCAGATATTTACCAGGGTTTGGCCCAGCGGTGCCTCAAGAATGCAGCGACTGCGGAAAGAAGTTTAATATGGGTGGACCTATTTGGTCTGCTCCCATCCATGATCAAGAATGGGTGTCATCCATATTAGAAAATGTCCAATCTCTCAAGGAAAGATATCCTGCTTATGATCGAATCTCGGCTGTACTAACAACTGTATCAGAGGTACCAGCAATTTCTGTTACTTTGCTCTTTGCGGTCCTCATACTCCAGGATTATTTTCTCAATTTTTAAGATTTTCCACGAACCTTGTTGATAAAGCTTCCAACTGACTTGTAGGAATTACCTGATGTGCCTCTCTTCCTGAGTCTGCACAACCTCTGTGGAACTCTAAAATGCACTTCTCCATCGGCAGTTATGTTCCGATCTGCAGTAATCAATGCAGGATATCGCATCTCAGGGACGCATGTAAATCCTTTAGGGCTGAAATCAGATGCTCCCATGGATGTCATATGGGACATTATGCGTTGCTGGGTAATTCATTTTTTCTGCATTATTTTTGTAGAATCTTAGAGTTACTGATGTCAGTCTTGATATGTTAGTGTTAATTGTTATTTTCTTAATGTCTTGGTGTAGATCAAGAATCATCCGGTGAAGGCTCAACCGGCAGATCAGTCTGGAACTGTGATTCTGGCCAAGGAACCAACTTTGCAGGTGTGTTAAACTAACCATTTTCCGAAAAATATACCAGGGATCTCGGACCATCAGACCTTATATTATCACCAGCTTATTTTTGGCTAAATATTTTGTTCTTTGCATTTGTTGTGAACAGGCCAATTTTACACGAGCAGTTGCTTCCCTCAGTAAAGCACAGGCAAAGAAGGTTGCACGTTTTCTTCCTAATCCCGAAAGGCATTGGGGACCTAAGCTTAGAGCAGGTCGTACAGTTACAAGCAAGCATGTTTCACTGCTTGGGCCCAAAGCTCTTAAGGGTTCTAATAAGGATCAAGAAGGGTCTAACAGCAATCAAGAAGGAACAGGAGAAGAGGAGCCTGAGTTGAAGCGTCAGAAGACAGAAGAGCCTATTATCCCAATGTCAGAATCATAACGAGCATGTCGAGTTCACAATTGAATTTTATTTGTGTATTTGTTAAAAGCTGGTTCAGTTACCCGGCTGTGTTGACTTCGAACCGATTGGTTTTAGTCGATTGATCAAGTAGAAACTAGTTTAAATTCGTAATTTGCGAGCTAGAGATAACAAGAAAATCAGTGCAAAATGCCATGTAATATTAAATTTTTCCCTTAAATTTTAGTTATAAGGGTATCTTCTTTCAAAAACAACAAAAAATAAAAATATAAGTCTGATTTTTATTTTCCTACCGGAATCAGAATACAAGATCATTTTTCCAAACTTTTTTTTGCCTGCTGATTACTCTGGAGTTCTTGGGCTTATATTCTGTAGTAGCAAGTCTTATGTCTTCCACTCCTAAATTTGTTGCGTGTCTTGCGACTTAAAGCAAGTCGTAGCCGTCACAGTGGTAATGGCACCCCTTGAGTCCATAGTGCGGGCGAGAGGTAGGAGGGTCGATTCCCACTAGGGAAGGTTGGGTCCCCCATTTTCTCCAATTTTCTCTATGCGAGAGGTAGGAGGGTCGATTCCCACTAGGGAAGGTTGGGTCCCCCATTTTCTCCAATTTCCTCTATGGATAGAGAGTGATTGGATCTTGTTGTTGGGATGGCGGTTGGATTACCAGTGAGGCTAGTCCAGCTGGCTGGGTCGCTCAGAGGAGTGAGCCCAGCTATGCTGTATCAAAATCAAAAAAAGAAAACAAGTCGTAGCCACTAGCCACATTATTAGACTGATCTTGGAAGGATGGATGGACGAGCAAGTTGTCGCTGCAAGCTGGTAAAACGTGCTGTTATGTTCAGTACATATTTTTATTAATGTAACCTAGTCGTTGTAGTATAGTGGTAAGTATTCCCGCCTGTCACGCGGGTGACCCGGGTTCGATCCCCGGCAGCTGCGTTTTTTTTTCTTAACTTTCATTTTGTAACGTTCTTTTTTTGTATTTTAACTTTTGTTCATTCCGTAGAAGTTGGAAACTTTGAATAAGTCGAACACCAATCAAACAGACGAAGACAAAAACTGTCCTCGAATCCTTGCCGAATACTACGATCTTGCACGCACCAACACGTAAAACCTACACTCTAGGAATTACCATATCACTTTGTACAAGATCATCATCACCTACGACCTATATTATTAGATTACAGAACAAAACATTTTTTTCAACGAGTAGTTTTCCTTGTTTCATTCCCTCTCCCTCTCCATACTAGGCTCTCTTCTTCTTCTTTAATCTTTTTCTGTGACTCTTTTGAGTTGCAAAGAATGGCAGCAGCTTCGGTCACACCGACACCACTTCTGAAAGATGAGTTAGATATCGTGATACCCACTATCCGAAACCTTGATTTCCTTGAGATGTGGAGGCCATTTCTCCAGCCATATCATTTGATTATCGTTCAAGATGGTGATCCAAACAAAGAAATCAAAGTCCCTGAAGGCTTTGATTATGAACTTTACAACAGAAATGACATTAACAAGATTTTGGGTCCCAAAGCTTCTTGCATTTCATTCAAGGACTCTGCTTGCAGGTGTTTTGGTTACATGGTTTCTAAGAAAAAGTATATTTTCACAATTGATGATGATTGTTTCGTAAGCTTTCTTAAACTTTTAACCCCTTTTCAGCTTCCATAACAAAGGTTGTTTTCAATAATGTTCTTTCTTCTGCTTTTGGATTATAGTACTTTAAATTATGTTTACCAGAAACTGACAAATTTATCAGATCTGAACTTGGGAACTAATTTGATGCACAGGTTGCGAAAGATCCAACTGGGAAAGAGATCGATGCACTGGCGCAACACATTAAGAATCTGCTTTGCCCATCCACACCTTTTTTCTTCAACACATTGTATGAACCATACCGAGAAGGTGCAGACTTTGTCCGTGGTTACCCTTTCAGTCTCCGCGAGGGTGTCCCAACAGCTGTTTCTCACGGTCTTTGGCTCAACATTCCTGACTATGATGCACCTACTCAGCTTGTGAAGCCTCTGGAGCGAAACAAAAGGTAAGCAAAAGAAATAAATGTTGAAATCTGCCAAGTCAGGCCAAATTTGAACATGTTGATTCACTGCCTTCTTCTATTCAGGTATGTCGATGCTGTTCTGACAATTCCAAAAGGAACCTTGTTCCCCATGTGTGGAATGAATCTGGCTTTCGACAGAGAGCTGATCGGGCCAGCAATGTACTTCGGGCTCATGGGTGATGGCCAGCCAATTGGACGCTACGATGACATGTGGGCAGGATGGTGCACTAAGGTAGTTTTTTCATTGAATACCAAGTAAAGTATATCTGCTTTCTTCTAGTCAAGACTTGTATCAATGTTTGCTTGTGCCTTTTTCAGGTGATATGTGACCACATGGGATGGGGTATTAAGACTGGTTTACCCTACATATGGCATAGCAAAGCGAGTAACCCGTTCGTCAACCTTAAGAAGGAATACAAAGGTATTTACTGGCAAGAAGAGATAATCCCATTTTTCCAAACCGCAACCCTTTCAAAGAAATGTGATACTGTTCAGAAGTGCTACATTGAACTCTCCAAACAGGTTAAGGACAAGCTTGGAAACATAGACCCATACTTCACTAAGCTTGCAGATGCAATGGTCACATGGATTGAAGCTTGGGATGAGCTCAATCCTTCTACAGGCACGAAACTACCTAATGGAACTGCTTAGTATGTGATAACTTGACAGAAAAATGATGCATTTCACATGTATTTGAACTTGTTAGTTGTTTAAGTCTGTCTTTTCCAAGTGTTGTTGGGACATTTGCAGTATCGTTTGCTGGTATCTCTACTTTCCTCTAACAATAAAGATGTTTTTCTTTGTGCCGACCACTATTTGAATTGAACATTGATATACATAGGCCAGAAAACATAATGGAAAGAATGTCGTGTTGCATGGCGTAACAAATTTTCACACATTTTTGCAAAGAACTTAGCCCCTTTAAAGTTCTCAGTCCCTAGGCAGTTATTCATGTTGTGACTAGGACTAAATGTTCTGACCCAGATGAGCAACAAATAAAGAGAGTGATACATTCTGGGAGACAGTTGCTTACTTAACTGCACACTAGTTTCTCAAATCCCTTTGACGGTGTTGCATAAACCAGTAAGTGGCCTTGTTTGTTGGCTACTGCTACCACACCTGACTTATCAGAAGCAATGCATGAAACAGAACCACCTGATAACAAAGAAACAACTGAGCAAGTGAGAATGTAAAAACACAGGCTCCTTTTCATCGGTTCTATTTCTTGCATATTGTGAAAGCAAATCATTCATTATCCCCAGTCAAACATTTTTCATAGCCCAGAATTATATATGAAAAAGCTTTGTGCCCTATCTGATACTTACCTTCCATATTACTAGGCAGATCAACCAGCTTCACTCCTGTGGTTAGTTCCCATATATACACAAGCCCATCAGTTGTACCAATAACCCCATATCCTGCCGATGCATCAACAGCAGAAGCCCTGTAGTATGAAATATTTTAAGAGTCAAACATCCCTCCTAAACAAAAGATTACTCACTTGAATCCCACCAAAAGTAAGAATTTGTGCATTTTCTGGGCTGTGTTATAATGAAGTCTGGAAAGAAACAATAAAATCAAATTTTACACAACAAAAATGATAAACATATGAGGCTGAAAGCACCTTGGATCTAAAGCACTTCCCAAGATCAACGTATTATTCGCCAACAGAGCTAGCCTCCAACACTCAGTAGGCCTTGGTTTGATACCACTCGATGTATGCTGATACTGAACCTCGGAATCACCAGCAGCACAAATGAGAAGCCAGACAGCAATACCTTTATCATTTGCTGAGAAAAAGGCAGGGTCTTCACATGCATTTGAAAAACAAGCTTCTGTGGCAGCCATGATTCCATTTATATGCTCCTCAATGTCAGCACCAGAAGAAGAAGGTACTCCGAAGAAGCCAATAGGAAGGACCTGAATAACTGAACTGCCTGTATATGAATATCTTGATAATAGGATGCGCTTGGAAATATCCCTGTATGAAATCAGCAGTATGTAATGATATACCTTTACAAGCAGATCTGATGCGACTTAACCAGGAAAAAGGAACTCACGAAGTTACTAAATACACCTACACGGCGTGACATTGTTCTATAATGCCTATTCAAGTGCGAGAGTCGTATAGAACCATGAAAGTTTGAAAGTTTCAACCATAAGTATCTAACTATAAAAAGGACATGAAAGTTTGAATATGCATTGAATAATTGCAATGCAACATACCATAGACCGAAGTTTCCGAATCCATCATGACCAACGAGCAGGGAAGCACACCTAGGAACTCTTTTTAACTCGACTAGACTAGGAGATACATAGTCCAAACCTGGTAAATCGAACTCATTCTCCCATGCACTGCAAATAGGGAAAATTTGTCATTATGTATTTCATAACTAGGTATATATCAACAGAACAGAACAAAAGACACACCGGATATGCAAATGTTAATCGATTATTAAGGTCAACTACAAACGCCGAAAACTTGTTTACTGACACATTTAAGCATTGTACGATTAGGCACATCAGCATCAAGACTTGCTGAGGTGCACTCAAGACACTCCCTAACTGCAAATTAGTAAGTGAAGTGGATAGCACACAGATAAGGAATGTTCTGCACCATATGGGTGGGTCTTTACTTGGCCCAGCAACTTTTTGAAATGCACAGATATTTAACGCCACTTGTTAGAGTGGCGCGAAAAATGCACCCAGACACAAATATCAATAACTTCAATGGTACCTCCATCTAGAATTCATGGCCCACACATGCAATACCCCATTTTCTTCAGCCGCAACAAGATGGTTAGGTTCACATACTAAGATACAGCAAACACTCTCGACTGTAGTCAACTTGGCCACAGGAGCAACATAACCAAGTTCGACATGCACAATTTTTAGAGCATTCTCCTCCAAGCAATCAGATTTACACAGAGAGCATGAACACAGTGCGCTCTGGTTCCTGGTTAAAGAAATGTGGTTACTTAGTACGATTGCCAATTTGAAGGGATTAGCAATATTTGCAGACTAAGTTACCATAGACTGGTTAGGGTTGCACGGAAAACAAATAGCTAACCTGCAAGACGCTGCTTTGATGCTATTCGGAAGAACAAGGTACTGCCCATCTGGAGTGAATTGCCATCCAGATCTCTCAAACACATTCTGAAAAAAAAAATTATACTGTTGAGTGACATAGAAAACTAAACACAGGTTGCCACGAAATATGCTCACAATTACCTACCTCTCTAGCAAAAGTAGTACCAGAACCAGGTAAGATGAATGATGTGTAACCAAGAAAAGAAGGGCACCCTCCCTTTGCTTCTCTGATAGGAACCTTGTAGATGAAAAGCACTCTATTTCTGTCTTGCAGAAGTCCACATAAAACACAAACACGGATGTCATCCCCATGGGAAATCAGCTGTACAGACAAAACTGGACTTGGGTGCAAGTAGCTTCCAAGATGCTCGACGATGTTCTTTGATTCATCAGTAGGCTCTGTATCCAGTGAAAAGTATTTTTCCTGTAAGCAAAATTTTCTTTGTTTATAAATCCTATTCGAATACTGAAGTAAAGAAACCACTGACAGATATCATGCCAATGAACAAACAAAATTAAATAAATGGCCTCATGATTATGGCATGCCAACTGAAGAAAGTGATGGAAAAAGTTTAATGCAGAGTGCAAAGTTCCGGTGGCCTACCAACTCACTGACAGAATCAAGATGATATTTTTCCACATTTGAAATAGATTTGTCCTGGACGGCGACTGCTTCTGACAAGGATGCACTAGAAGACATGTGGATGAACGTGCCTTTGGGTCTTGCCATGCCACTCCCTGCGTTTAAACCTTGGTGATGTTCACCAGTTTTGGTTTCACTTCCAGTCGAAACCCATCTATCGCAGATGTTACCTGAAGCTTCACCAACTCCTGTCTCAGATTGTGTGATAGTATATGCCTCGGGAACACAATCCTCTCTCGTGTTCCTGCAAATTATACTTTCAGTGAGGGCACCATTATGGTTTCTAGTTGAGTGAGCTAAATCCGGCATCTGCGTAAAGGCATAATCTGTTTCCGAGCCTACTACCATTTGTGAAACAAATGAACTCTCAACGCCCTTTATACGATCATCTTCTTTACACCTGGTTGAAGATGACTGGGGTCGGTCAATACTTTCTTCATTTTGATGGGAAACATAATCAGGATGACCCTTAGAGTTATCGGCATTTTGGAGCTTTGTAGCTGTAGAACGCCTTTTGCGTTGGTTATTGAACAAGTTTGGGTATAGGTGCATCACTGATTAGGGATTTATTGCTCTTCGTAAAACTAGAAGGGGCAAGCGGCAACTCAAGATTTAATGCTTTTGAACACGAAGCTACAAGTGGAGGGCTAGATGCAGTTTCTTTACCATGGAATCTAGCTGAACTATTCACTGGTCCATTATCTGAAACGAATTTGATTATGTCAGATTTGGGCATAGTTTCACTAGTAGAAGACAGCAATTGACTCTGTGGTGAAAATGTAGGCTTCAGAGGAGTACCTTTATTGCAGTCAGGCCGAAGCTCTTTGTTGGTAAAACTACCCACTCCAGATTGGGTTTGAGGGCATAGTAAGTTCCCATTTGCATTAAGAGGTGCATCAATTGGTTCTGTCTCCAAAAGGTTTTGCCTATCTGGAGAATTGCAACTTAAAGAAGAATCAGGTACGAAGGTATCATTTCCCACCATTTTGTTTTGAGCCTCAGATACTTCACCAAGGAATTCAACTTCTCCATTGGTTTCAGCATTAAGGTTCGGAAACTCTTGATCCTCACCACCACATTCAACTGGCCTCCAAGTATCAGGATTATATTCTTTTTGCTCAAAAGCTGTGTTACTATCTATAACTAAATCGCAGCACAGAGGTTTGTGGTCAATATCATGACCCCCAAAGTGGCCATCTTCTAGGCTATCTGGAATAACACGATTGACATTTTGGCTTAGGAATTCTGAACCACGAGAATCAAAAGTATGCATCACTTGTTCATGTTGAACATGATGACCCTCGATGAGAATTCCTGCTTCATTTCCGCCTGAAAAAAACACATCAGTCAGTTCATGGAATCCTCCTAATCTTCTTTTAAATTCTAGTCCTTACACAAAAAAATGGTAGTACACTGGTTATCAGAAGGAATAACGCAGTTGGTTATCGAACACCGTACCTGGACTTTCCACCGCTGTAAAATCCAAAGATGGATCTTTGGTAAAAAGAGAAACTTCAGAACTGCGACCAGCTGGTTGTTTGTTACGTTTAGTCTTCTTAAGTAGTGGTAGCGCTTGTGGAAGAAGAAGTGTCATCATTGAGTTAGCTGGCTCCTGTCCAACAGAATCATGTTCGCTCTTCTCAGAGCTTGCATATGAAAGAGATGGTTCCGAATGTTGTTCTCCATGCATGTCCATCACCAATTCTTCACAACCAACTTTATTGGCTCCCACCAGCTCATCTTCGTAATTGCAAGACTTTTCCTTGTAAAACTCTTCATCGGAATCAGCAACAACTTCTGCAAAAGCAAAGTAACATTTGACCTCACAAGTAAGGATTTAAAGTTACAGAAGCATCAATAGGAAGAGAAAAAGAATATTCTTCGGACTTCAAGGATTACCGTGTAGAAGTTCCAAAGTATCTGGAACACAAAGATCGAAACCACTAGCAGTTATTGAGTCTGGCAAATTAATGTTCTCTCCGTTATCTTCTGTCTCGAGAAGTGAGTTGCATACTTTGTTTTCAGCACCGGGTGATCTACGGAGCTGCACAAAATTTACAGAGTTCAACATACAAGAGAAGAGGAACATCTAGAATCATGTCAGAGTTCAACCAAGAAGCTGATAAGCTGTTTTGATAACTTTAAAAGATGTTATTACAGGTCCTACAACTGAACGTTGCGACAAAAGAATAAACGAATTCTGGTAAGCCTCCAAAAAAAATTAATCAAAGAAATAATTCTGACTCAGACAGGTTATGCGGTCACATGAGCTTATGTAGAAATGCCAGATGAAGACATCGATGCTTTACATGAGAATAGAGTGTAGAAAGAGTCAACACATATATGGATAAGGGAACTTACATTTTTCTCCTCATTGGATGTATCACTTGGCAAACAACTGAATGAAGAATCTTGGGGATTAACAAATCTGATCTCCTGTGATAAAGCAGATTGCTGTGCATGATAAACTGCAAATTCAGAAGACTGGTGAACGGAACGATCTATTGGGATTGGATCACTTCCCTTGTCAACCAAAGAAAGCCTCTCTATAGGTATTGGTGAAGCTCTAGTATCCTGGTTTACTTGGCAATCTTCATTTGAAGTTGAAGGGGATAAACATCTTCTTTCGTTATGAGAACTTCCATCACCCCCACTAGTAATCAAAACCTCGGTACTATCGAGAGAAACTTGAGTTTGGAGTCTTTTAAGGTTCGCCCCACTAACTGAATTCATAGTTTTAAGTTTGTGTTTCCTAGTTCTCTTTCTCTTGCTCTGTGGCTTCCCTAGGGATGGTGATAGGTCAGGAGATAAGATCGAATCTGGAGACCGCGTTTCAGGCTCTAGTCCACGATCCCCACTACTAAATATTGAGGATAAAATTCTCGGTTGTGCTTTCCCACTGATATTTGTGATGAGCTCACGAAGTAGCCGCTGAACAAGTGGGTTTCGGAACCCAAAGAGCTGCATTTCACAGTAAAGAGAAGGATTATATATGGAAGTAACCATGCAGCTGGATAGAGCTTGGTCTCTGTTATGATGGTACATTATAATAGAGAAATTATTTTCTCAACAGAAAGAATAGATTTTTCCCTAACACAAAATCTATTCTACTACACTGTCAATAAGTAAGGACCAATGCTTTCACAGCATTGGTACCCAAACCTATAGCAAACACCCAGAATTCCAATTTTTAGTTACAAGACATCAACGCGTAGTGCACTGGCATAAGATGCAATGATATTCTTGTTTTACATTACTGCAATTAATAATAAACTGTAATAGTCAAGTATCATAAACTACATTCCGCGACACCACTAACCTCAACACCGGCTATCCTGCAAGAGAATCTCTTCCCCAACCCCGATTTCACTCTAGGACCACCACCTTTCTTTTGAAAACTTTCCCAAGCAATATCTGGTGTCTCTCCTACACATGACTCTCCATCAGTTGAAGATATCTGAAAATAGAAAAATCAAAAGCGTAAGCGTTACACTTGTAAATTATACTTCTACACTTAACGCTTATGACCACATAAAAAAAAATTACCGCAAACAAAGGTCCTTTGAGTCCTTCACGAATTTCCATTCTGTATACTATACCGATATGAGTCCGAACAGCTTGATATCCAATTGGATATGGATATCGATCTTTGCCCTAAAACAAGAAGATGCTTACATGAGCATTTACTTCAAACAAAATCGGCAGATCCGTACTAATAAATCAGCTTAGATCAAAACAAAATATACAGATCTTAAGAATCAAGTTATGAGTTTCAAAATCGTTTTCGTATGATTGAGAAATGAAAATTGAAAATGAGAAAAGATCAAACCCTAGAGCTGCTCCAATACTTCTTCTCCCAAGATCCTTCGTATAGAGTTCCAATCGATATTATCTCCAATCCATCTGAATTTTCTCCGTTAGGGCTCGCCATTAGCAGAGATGAGTTTCGAAAATCGATATCTGAACTAGAGAGTTTAAGTGAGAGAGAGAGAGAGAGAGAGAAAGGGGGCGGGAATGAAATTAGAATAGTGTTTTGGTGTTTTATTTCCCCGCCAAGAACGAATAGATGTTTCAGCCCCACTCCGTAGAAAACAACTACTCCACAGTACTCGCCTGTGGGTCATTTGTTTGTTCACTGTATGTTTTGCGAGTGAGATTAGGAAGTTAGCAGGTGTAAGTGTAACTCGTATAGGAAGTAAAACCATCCATTTTCTTTAGTATATAATCCATAAGATGTGTACCAAAAAGCACTACTATGGTGTTTTTAAAGGACCACAATACTCTATTATGCAAAGATAGAACTCTTGAAATTTGAGGGGTTGTTATGGAGAATCCATCCGGTCATTGGATGACCTTGTACACTATCTAGTCGTCTAATGTCCGGTGATCTTTTTTTCTTATTTGTTTTCTCGTCCGGTCATCCCATGACCGGTTTTATTTGTTTTGGATAAAAATAAATCCAACATTATAATATTTAATTGGAACATAGGGTCTACTAATAAATTTTTGGATGTATAATTAGAATCCCATAATAGAAAAAGTCTCCAAATGTATCTGATCGTCCTTATATACAAGAAGCTCGACACCATGATTTATCAAGGGTAAAAATAGAGTCATCTGGGAGTTGCTACCTTTCGTGGTGTGTTGGGCAATTTGGAAGAAGCGGCATAGAAGAGAATATTTTGAAAATTTACTGTAGATAAAGTCTATGATTATGCTTTGGTGTTCGAATTTGGACATCCTTATCTCTCTTCCAGTGGATCTAGTGCTGCCATGTTGGAAGGCATTCACTCGATACTGATCTATTTTTTCTTATTTTGTTCGGTAAAAAATTTGGTGTTGATGAATTACAAACTGACGTCATTGGTAGTATCATCCAGTGGTTTTATCAATGCACTACAGTGACATCGACACTCGAGTCGTTTAACTCTGTTACTCGGCCAAGTCACTCGCGAGTACCGCTACTCGCTACTTGGCCGAGGGAATTAGTTATTCCTCGCCGAGTCCGAGTTTTCCCGAGTTACTCGGCCGAGTCAGGCGATTTTTACTGAGTTTTACACAAAACGAGTAAGCGAGTTAGAAGGGGTATCATGGGCATTTTAGTCTAAGTAGTATAAAACTCGATTTCACCCTTGTAGATGTATCTTGAACTAATATTTGTTGTAGAGCATGGCTCGGTCAACCTCACTAAGTGTTGGTATGTCAAGCTTAGTTGTCAAATTTAGTGATCAAAACTCGACCGCTTACAACACACATTAGGTAAAGACTTCATTAAGTTAGCTTTAGGTTGTGGAAAATATAGGTAGGATTTAGAATCACTACATGAAGAGTCGAAGAAGATTGAAGAGCAAACGACGACATCCAGCTTCGCATTCAAGAGGTTAGTGAATCTAAATAACGCGATTCCATTATCTTTTACACTTGTGTTACAAAAGACAAAAACATAACTTAATGCATGAGCTTTACGTTATGACTTGATCACTTGTGATCAGTGTGTCTTAAAATATAACTCCACTTTATCCTTGCGGTATTGTTGTTGTAGTTATGACATTCTATATTGCTTAGAGCTTTCTTTTCTTCTCTGTCTCTAAGTGATATAAGGTTTTTGCTAAACCTGCGAGTTGGCTAACAGCAGTTGTGATGTTGTCTCTGTAGTATTACGAGATTCAATCCATCACAGCATTGTGTCTCAACTTATCTTGTCTGACTCTGTCGGATTGATTGAGAACGTACTTGTATGTGCTAAATGTAATCGAGATCGTGACTCACACTTATGTTGTGTAGACTCGATATACTGTTGTTCTGAGTTCGAATATTATATCATGGTTTGGCTTTGATTACTGAAGTTCTGAAGCATATATTTGATTCTCTACATATGAAATCTAGAATGCCATATCACACTTTTAGATTTCGAAACCATATTTATGTTATCTCAACTTATGGACTTTCAGAGTTCGAAACCTCAATATAGGTTTTGGTAAAACTGACTTTGATTTCGAATGAGAAAACTTGATTCGAAACTATGTTTGCTGGCTAACAGTGACTTGAGAATTGAGACCAATGAGTCTTGACCATGTGAGTTCTAAAAGGTCTATAATATAGACTCTGGGGTTTCCTAAAGGTTTATGTGAACCAAGAAATATAGCTTGTGCGTCGAGGACAAAAAGGTGTGATGCTGAAACGTCTCTTTACCACATGGGCTCTCAAGTTCGACATCAAACATTTGTTAAGAAATAATATGGGTTTCTTGTTTCGAAACCTTAACCAAGGTTTTGTTAAAACAAAATCTAAAGTTCGGAATCTTAATTTGATTTCGCTATATGGAGTCTAGATTTGGGAACCCAGTTATATATGAACTTTAGGATCTGAAACCTCAATTTGGTTTCTGCCAAACAAAATGTAGATTTCGAAACCTAATATTGGTTATCCCAGAATGTGTATTTTCGAAGTTCAAACTCTATCATTTTTTATTTGTGCTTCAACGAATTAATGAGTTTGATATTCTCAGTTTGAAGTTTGAATTTGTTCATCTTCAATGTACAACTAAGTTGGTTTGAGTCATCATCAGAAATATGGTTCGTCGCTCTAGTTAGTTGACACATGATTTTTGATCAATGTTGTACATGATTAGATCTTCGTATGGATATACTACTTGATCAAATATTCAATTGGTTATTCTTTTGATATTTGATTGAATTCTTGGATATCATTAACGTGACTATCTACATTGGAATCGAGAATTCATGAGGATCAATATTTTGCTATTACTCGGAGAATTGATAGGCGTGTAAAACACCTCTCTATGCATCAATCGATTATGCTTTCTTCGCGAGTTTTCGGGTGAATTTA
The DNA here is from genome assembly GCA_023529015.1 of Papaver nudicaule. Taxonomy (NCBI): domain Eukaryota; kingdom Viridiplantae; phylum Streptophyta; class Magnoliopsida; order Ranunculales; family Papaveraceae; genus Papaver; species Papaver nudicaule. The sequence goes on from JAJJMA010177214.1 coordinate 16,512, forward strand.
TAAACTATTAATTATTTTTATATTTTATGGGAATAATGGAGCTGGATCAAGAAAAGAAGAAAAAATCATCCAATTAGCCAGAAAGGACAGAATTATCATTTTACATGCAAGTGATATTCACAGTCCAGGAATTATTAAGGGGCATCCGGATGTTAAAGGGCGACCAGCTGCTTCTTTTTCGTACACGTACAAAGCTGATTAACTTAAAGAAATCGATGACATCAGCAAGCCATCATTAGTAAGCAAGCAGCTGAAATTAATTCGAATGTATAAGATACGTGGGACCCAAGAATTGGGTTTGTGCGTGAAGAAATAAGGGAGGTAGTACATGTGTCAGGCAGGTAACATGTAAAGGGAAATTCATTTCCTTTAATAGACAGATCGTGGGATTTTGCGGCGCAACTTGGACGGGAAGATTCGTGACGGCCAGAAGAGAAAGATGGGACGTATCCCAGTGAATTCCGGTTTTCTAGTTCGGCCATAAAGAGGCGGTGCAACACACATATATATAAAAAGACCTGTAATGGAAGAAAAATATCTTTACACTTCAGTTTTCTCCCCTTTGGGGGAGACTCTCTTTCTTCTTTTCTATATTTTTCCATGGGGTTTTGAGAAACCTATGATTGTGTAATTTTTCGTCGTTATTGATTCGGGGATGTAATCGGAAGCACTAGACATGTGAATCAATATGGCTGGTTAGTTTTATATATTTATGAATTCTTTTATCGTTCATGTTCTACCGCACATAATTAATGTATGATGGAATTGATCTGCAGTATGATTGGATGCTTGTTTGTTTGAGTTGCTAATCAAGTGAACTCGTGTTCATATCTAAAGCTAAATTAGGATTTTCAATACAAGTTTGCAAATCTTGATTACAAGTAGCACTGTGTGGTTATTGCTTGTAGCGATGCATCCTAGTAATCACATGTAGAAGCTTGACCTGTATTAAATAGTTTACTCGTAATACTTCTGTTGCACAGATTAGCCTAATTCATAGAACTTAAAGCTCATCGGGGATTAAATTAACTTGATCACATGTTGTATTAAGTTGTTCTCTGGGTAGTATTCACATATTCATCGTTATGGTATGTGATGACATAAGGAATTTACCGGAGTATACTTGCGATGAGGTACTCTGGGGCTATTGGTACAAGAAGGATTAAACGTTGACTTTGATCGATTGAAGAACTTGTTTGGTGACGGAAGATGAAACCCCAGATCAGTAATTTCTCCCTCTATTTCTTTCTTTTATATTTCTTTATTTTAGTTTATCAACTCAACCCCCTATGGTTACATAAGAAGTGAAGAACAAGTAACAATTCCATGCTCTCTATGGGAACGAACTCTACTACCTCTATGCTGCTTGTTAGTACTTGTGGGAAATATCATATAGAATTAATTTGCTGGTTTGACACCCATCAAATTTTGGCGCCGCTGCCGGGGAGCTGTTTGATTTGTTATTGGTTTTAACTTCAAAAAAGAGAAAAAATAAAAGTGAGAAGTTGGGGTTCAAGGTTTTGTGGGTATATCTCTGGTAAGTAAGCCCTCACGAGACTTCACTCGTCCTACTGGGGACACCTAGGGGTTCAAAAGGCTTGTTGCATTCGCTCAATGCAATCGTAGACTCGACGACAATGAGTTGTTTTAATATAGTTTTATTTAGTTTGCTCGAGGACGACCAAAGTCTAAGTGTGGGGGAATTTGATAGGCGTGTAAAACACCTCTCTATGCATCAATCGATTATGCTTTCTTCGCAAGTTTTCGGGTGAATTTATAAACTATTAGTTATTTTTTATATTTTATGGGAATAATGGTGTACGAGTAGAAAATCTGCATAAGCACCCTAGGTACCAAAGCCATCAGATCTACTCGCACATACAGTATTTAGATGAGAATCGATGGTGCGAAGACCATATGAACAGCACCGAAGATGCCATAAACAGTAATTAAAGACCTTATTCAAATAGTAAAGACAGAATATAAGAAGACTTTCTGAGTATTTCTAATGCTGAGATTACATGAATAAACCCTAAGGAACCAGAGGAGATCACAAACCTAATCTCTCTCTTGCTACTTAGGCTCAACCAAACAAGAATCCAACCCCTACAACGTTTTCCAAGCTCGCCTTATATAGGCCGAGCTTGGGTGGTTTACAGCTAATAAAGACAAAAGACTCAATCGTGGTGGCGTCAGTTTCTGTCGAGTAAGGCGGTTTACACTCCGAGGCTGAATCCCGAGCTTCGGTCTCTTCGCCATGGTCCGAATCCTTTCCACTCCGAGTCTTTACTTCACTCAAGTGTAGCTTCTCTTCCTTTGTCAGTCCGAATCATCGCTACCAATCCTTTCGGTGTGGTTTTGCTTCTCGGATGCGAGACACGTGGTCCGAGGGGTTTTTACCCCCTACAAATGGAGCTGGATCAAGAAAAGAAGAAAAAATCATCCAATTAGCCAGAAAGGACAGAATTATCATTTTACATGCAAGTGTTATTCACAGTCCAGGAATTATTAAGGGGCATCCGGATGTTAAAGGGCGACCAGCTGCTTCTTTTTCGTACACATACAAAGCTGATTAACTTAAAGAAATCGATGACGTCAGCATGTCATCATTAGTAAGCAAGCGGCTGAAATTAATTCGAATGTATAAGATACGTGGAACCCAAGAATTGGGTTTGTGCGTGAAGAAATAAGGGAGGTAGTACATGTGTCAGGCAGGCAGGTAACATGTAAAGGGAAATTCATTTCCTTTAATAGACAAATCGTGGGATTTTGCGGCGCAACTTGGACGGGAAGATTCGTGACGGCCAGAAGAGAAAGATGGGACGTATCCCAGTTAATTCCGGTTTCCTAGTTCAGCCATAAAAGAGGCGGTGCAACACACATATATCTAAAAAGACCTGTAATGGAAGAAAAATATCTTTACACTTCAGTTTTCTCCCCTTTGGGGGAGACTCTCTTTCTTATTTTCTAAATTTTTCCATGGGTTTTTGAGAAACCTATGATTGTGTAATTTTCGTCGTTATTGATTCGGGGATGTAATCGGAAGCACTAGACATGTGAATCAATCTGGCTGGTCAGTTTTATATATTTTTGAATTCTTTTATCGTTCATGTTCTACCGCACATAATTAATGTATGATGGAATTGATCTGCAGTATAATTGGATGCTTGTTTGTTTGAGTTGCAAATCAAGTGAACTCGTGTTCATATCTAAAGCTAAATTAGGGTTTTCAATACAAGTTTGCAAATCTTGATTACAAGTAGCACTGTGTGGTTATTGCTTGTAGCGATGCATCCTAGTAATCACATGTAGAAGCTTGACCTGTGTTAAATAGTTTACTCGTAGTACTTCTGTTGCACAGATTAGCCTAATTCATAGAACTTAAAGCTCATCGGGGATTAAATTAACTTGATCACATGTTGTATTAAGTTGTTCTCTGGGTAGTATTCACATATTCATCGTTATGGTATGTGATGACATGAGGAATTTACCGGAGTATACTTGCGATGAGGTACTCTAGGGCTATTGGTACAAGAAGGATTAAACGTTGACTCTGATTGATTGAAGAACTTGTTTGGTGACGGAAGATGAAACCCCAGATCAGTAATTTCTCCCTCTATTTCTTTCTTTTATATTTCTTTATTTTAGTTTATCAACTCAACCCCCTATGGTTACATAAGAAGTGAAGAACAAGTAACAATTTCATGCTCTCTGTGGGAACGAACTCTACTACCGCTATGCTGCTTGTTAGTACTTGTGGGAAATATCATATAGAATTAATTTGCTGGTTTGACACCCATCAAGAATCATACACGACACTTTCAATGGTATATCTTTATTTTATGATTCAAAATGTCCTTGAACTTACGTGTTCACTTAAGCTTAACACACAAGGCTTGTCCATGTCTACGATGATACGTTTACGCGGAATGTTAGCTACATTGGACCTGATCCCACTTCCACCTAGGATCGTTTTGACCCGTCCAGCAAAGCCTAGGAAGTAATGTCGGCATTATCAAAGCGGATGATGACATTTGGAAGTTAATAATACCATAAGAAGATTTTTGAAACTAAGGACACGTTTTCGAATTGAGCTTTATCCCAGGGAGCATATTTGGTAAGCACTATATTTCGAATTAATGAAATATCCAAATATATCTTATTGAGTATTATTTGCTTTGAATGCTTTTGGATAAATATTTAATGGAATATCTTTTTTCATTAATGTAAAATGCTAAAGTATTAGATCTCATCAAATGTTATGAGTCTATGTGAGGAATTTCAGAATTGATATGAAATGTGCTTTAATTGTATTTCCGAAATTAAGTTAGCCTCATTTCAAACCTAAGCCTTAGTCATTATAAATAGGAGTTGTATATCTCCTGAAAGCTTTGCCCCTCTACCAAGTTTCATTCTTCGGAAAAGTAAGCTTGTGTTTATTCACTTTTCCTTTCAGTTACCTTTAAGCTTTTGCTTTCGGTCTGGATTAGTGCAAGTCTTCCTTGGGGATCGAGAAGCCTAGAAGTGCTTCTTACGGGAAACTAGTTTATGTTTACTAGTATTTTTTGTATTGTACTTGTGTTTTGTTCTATCACGTCTATCAAAGTCTTACGATCTTGTTTATTCTAAGGTCTTTCTCTTATGCTATAAGGCCACTCAAGATCGTAGTGATAAGAACATACTATTTATCTATTAACATGGATTTGTTAGCAAGCCTCTTTCGGTTTGTGTGCCTAAACTATAGATATTGAGTGGAATCAAGATCGTTGTTATTGGATTTGTTTTTGCAAGTACATTGTTCTTCACGGTTATACATATTGTGCTGCATCCATATATTGCTTGATTCCAACTGGGACGCCAAGGTTGCTCTTTCGGGAGTTTTGGTTTTGAAACCTTGTTTGATATCTCGAGGGGTTTATTACCAAGTAAACTTAAATATCCTCGCTCTTGGTGTAAAACGACTTCGGTGAAATATCTGTAAGCTTCCAAGGATATCATCTAGCGATTTGACCTACCGCTGTTTGGTTGTTGTCCAAAAGGTTGTAGTCGTCTGATTGGAGGTCGGGTAGCGATAGTCTTCACGACGGGTTGTGGAGTAACTCTTTGGCAAGACAGTAAAGGACATCTGTTTGTTTAAGGGAGTACATGTGCGTGACCACCTTGTTGTGGTTGTCTGTACCAGCTAGTCCGAAGTCTGAGATTAGGTGTGTTGGCGGCTTAATTCTTAAGAGTATTCAAACTGGACTAGGTCCCGGGGTTTTTCTACGAGTTTGTAGTTTCCTCTTTAACAAAATTCTTGTGTGTACTTTACTTTATTTCCGCATTAAATTTGACTTATCATTTATAATTAAAGTATCATACTTGGTTGTTGACATATGACTCCCTTGTGTGAATGAATCAGTTACGAAAGAGATCTTGTTCTTGAGTTCTTGATTACAGGAACCGTTCAAGGTTTGACTTATAGGTAGACTAAAATAAAAGATTGGTAGTGTACTCGGAACCCTCGTCTTTTCATTTGTATGTTAAACTTATTTAATTTTAATGGTATGCATTGTTGTTGCTTTTTATTATTGAGAGTGTTATAATTTTAATTTTAATCAGGTATATGTTATATAAAAATCAATATATATGTTCAGGTACATTCCGAGTTTTCGACCGAGTTTTGTCGATTTCCTCCCCCGAGTTTATTGCTTCTCTCCCTAGGGTCTCTGACCGAATATGGTCCGAGTAGCGAGTTAAACTACTTTGCACTCAATAGTGATTATTTATTTTCCAACCTTTTGATTCTTTCTCGATAAAAATCTTATAATTTTTATCAAAAGAAAAATCAAGATGTGTTTCAAACTGAACTTAACTAATTCTAGATCGAGAGCAAAAGCTCAAAGGTAACTGAAAAGAAAAACGATAGACACAAGCTATCAATTCCGAAGAAGAGCTTGGTAGAGGGATAAAGCTTTCAGGAGAGATACCACTCCTATTTATATTGACTAAGGCTTAGCTTTGAAATACGGCTAACTTAATTTCGGAAATTCATTAAAGCACATTTCCATATTAGTTCTGAAATTCCTCACTTAGACTCATAGCATTTAATGAGATATAATATTATGGCATTTTACATTAAAGAAAAATATAATTCATAAATGAAAATATATTTTTGTTTTAGGTGTAAAACAATAAAGAGAATCTGAGGGGTAAAGTGTGAAGTATGATGATGTAATAAAAGATTGTAATGGTATTCGAGAGGTCAAGATCGAACAAGACTCGCCTAAACCAAGAAATGGTCGTTCGAGTATTGCTTCAGTTACAAGAAGAGGATATAGGGTTGGTTTAGGGAGGGAAGCAGAGAAAGATGAGATCAGAGAATTGCTATAATTTCTGTGATGTTGATGATTGAATTGCTAAATAAGAATGGATATTCAGTTCTCACTAGATATTGAATGCTGAATGAGAAGAGTTAATCAATTATCGATAAGACAGATTGATTATACTTGCACTGAATTAAACTATTTGTTCTGTTGAACTTGAACTGTCTTTCCAAACTGGTCGAGTGACCTATTTATAGCAATAGAATTCCAACTGATCTCGTAAGAAGTGGAAGAAGTGGAAGAGTGGGAGTGAGGAATGAGTGGGGTCAGTTGTTAAGAGTCTTGCGCCTAATAATAGGGAAGACTAACAACCCACTACCTTATCCCATCTTTCCAGCAACGTTCACACGACTTAGTGTCTTTCCCGTTGAGTGATTGAGCCGTTGCAATCACACGTGCCGTAGACCGCCAAACCAAAACCCTAAAGAATATCCCCCCATGTAACTAATCTTGATTCTCGTAAGATTTGTCAAATATTTGTTAAGTCAAAGATGACTAGGTGCAAGTCTTACCAATTACTGGTAAACTCAGGACTTTGCGTAAAGATAGAGATTAAACGATAAGCTTGTATATCTCTTTGAGATTTGATCTAAGGATTGAGCCGGGCAATCGCCATTTAAACCAATGAGATAAGTCTAAGGATTGAGCCATGCAACCGCCATTTAGACTGATAAGATAAGTCTAAGGATTGAGCTATGCAATCGCCGTTTAGACTGAGAGGATTTCAGCAACTCTCTGTGGCAATAGTCAAGTAAATACGACTTTCGATTTGCCATAAATATGAGAAATTGGCTTGTGGCATGTAATGCACCAATTCTCTGAGTAATGAAGACATATTAATGTCCAAAACAATATAAGTCATAGCCATGAGCCATGATTAAGAATTATAGCACTGATTTATAGAAGCAAGTCCATAATCAGGAAAAACAGACGAATGATGCTATCACAGCGTAGCCATCATCAAGAATGCATAAGCATTGCCAATTCAAGACCTAAAGATAGGCCACAATAATAATAATAAGCCATGTTACATGGCATAATAATCCTTTTAGGAAGTTAGGCATAGGACGTAAAAGGATAAGCCATAACATTACGTTATTTTCAGATTTCTGGACAGCTTGCATGTCATCCATTCATAAAATCACCCAGGCCAGCCTATATTTGGTAAAATCCCGAAATTTTAGTATGTTATAGGGGACTCATAGAGGAAAAGATTTCGTGAAGGAAGCGCCTCCTAATTGTTCACGGATTGGGCTGTAAAAATCATCCTTCAAAGAAATTCGTAATCTGCCAGATTTCCGAATTTGATTAGGAACTAGAGTATTATGGACTCAATAAAATCCATAATCCTCTAGGACTTGGATCGGTGGGACCCATAAATATAGGGGAGGCTAGAAAAAGATATACTCTAGCTCTAAGAGAGCAAAGATAGCCGTGAGAGAGAAGACGGCCATGGACCTCCATGAGTACAAGCGAGAGGAAGCCATAAGACCTCCACAAATTAGGCGAGGGAAAGCCATAAGGCCCCCATAAATTAAGCTAAGCATGGCCATAAGGCCTCCAATGTTTGGCCAAGGCATGACTCTGGGCCTCCAAGAGTTTGGCCAAGGCATAGCCGTGGAGCTCCACAAGTTTGGCCAAGTCATGGCCGTGAGCCTCCAAGCAATAAGCTAGGGCATGGCCGTAGGTATCTAAGAAACTAAGCAAGAGGGATGCGTGGGCATCCAAAGACTAGGCAAGGGGTGGCGCAAGGCCCCCAAGAAGTTAAGTAAGAGTGATGCCGTGGGCATCCAAAGATAAAGCCAAGCTATAGACGTGGATGCCCAAAAACTAAGGGCAAGGATGGTCGTGGGCATCCAAAATCAGGCCAAGGAGGTGGCGTGGGCACCCAAGTGCCAAGGCAAGCTAATGGTCGTGGATATCTAAGGTTAGGGCAAGCTAATGGTGTGGACATCCAAAGGCTAGGGCAGGGCGATGGTCGTGGGCCTCCAAGAACTAAGGCAAGGAGAATGCCATGAGCGTCCAAAGATTAGGCTAGGGATTGCCATGAGCATAAGGATTAGGCTAGGGATTGCGTGGACACCTAAAATCAGGCCAAGGTGTGGCCGTGAGCGTCCAAAAGCTAGTGCAAGGAGTGGCCGTGGGCCTCCAAGGGTTAGGCGAGCTAAAAGATGTGGATACCCAAAGTTAGGCCAAGGGAGTGGCGTGGACATCCAAAGCTAGGCCATGGAGATGGTCGTGGATACCCAAAGCTTGTGGCGTGAATTACCTAGGGTTTGGCTCGAGCATGAGCTAGGCTAACGCGCATGCATAGGTATTTTTTACGTATAGGCTAGGGATATGGACCATGCTACTAGGCTAGGGTCGTGAAATATCAAAATATGGCTAATGGCAACCAAAATATCTTATCCCTATTGTAAAAATAAATTCATACCTTATCTCGAGCTATTCCAGGATGCCAGAAATTGATGCGAAATTACTCCTGTGACCTTCTCGCCAAAAACCACCATCAACAATTACCAGTTAGATTTTGCTTGTGAAACTGAAGTCTCAGATAATGACGACTTAATCATGCCACGAAACTGATTGTACTCCTCATGAGTGAGTCCAAACAGAGACATGGAAGCAGAGCAATAATGTTAGAATTATCATTAACATCAACTGCAAGAGCTAGAGCAGTTGATTATTTTGATGTCTTTAACGGATAACCTGTCAGCTTGTAACAATTTTCCATACTATGACCATATTTATGATAATACTCACAAACAAGAATATGTTTTGTCCTCTTATCAGATGGACCACAAGAATAAAAAGTGAAAAAGCAGGGGTACCGAAATACAACCAACTTTTCGTTTGGGCTCGTGAGACTTATGGTCAGATCTGGACGATCTCAAAAATCAATATCCAGATCTGTTAACCTGAGTTTGGATCACAAGGATCAGTCCAACGCAAGACAGGGTCTTGGTAAATCCAAGGGATGGATTGAGGACAACGATCAGGTTTATAATAACGTACTTCTTGTGTTTGCTTTAATTATATAATCAGAGAATATAATGCGGAAAGTAAAGCACACAAGACACCGGAGATTTTTTTAACGAGGAAACTACAACCTGTAGAAAAACCTCGGGA
>JAJJMA010177215.1:5194-16448 GCA_023529015.1 Papaver nudicaule
TTTTTTTTTTTTTTTTTTTTTTTTTTTTTTTTTTTTTTTTAAATGGTGCCACTGGTTGGTTTCTCCACCGTTAGAATTTGAATAGTAGCGTGGGGAGTTGCAAAAAGGTATTTGACTACTTTATTGGGTGGTGTGCAGTTATGGCGTCTTAACGTACTGGTGCGTATCAAGGGAATCCGAATTGTAACGTTTGCGACTTGATTGTATTTTGACGATTAGGTGGTTCCTTGAACTCCTATAAAAGGTGAAATATTCCTTTGCTCTTATCTATATCTTTTTGTTTGGTTTTTTGTTTTCGCGTTCTCCTTCTTTCTCTTTTTTGTGACCTAGCGTCTTTTAAGAGGATATGGCTGATAGAGGAAAAGCGCCTATTGAATAAGGAGACGATAGGATGGACCCAAGGAATCGGAGGGAACATATTCGAATGATAATGGAAATGGAAGCCGATTTCTCCAATGATGGCTCTTCTAGAAGAGAAAGTAATCCTGATAAGGTGATTCACCTTTTTGATAATCTCATAGAGAGTGATGAGAGAAAGAGAGAACAGAGGATGAGAGAAGATGGCGGGCTGTCCTATGACTGTCGTATGTATGAAACGAGATCGTTTTTTCGCCGCCATAGTGAAGAGATTTTGCTGATGCTAAAGGAGGATCTTGCATTTTCTGATGATGAGATGAGTGTAAAGGTTGAAGTAAAAGAGGAGGCTAGCGATGTAGGCCCGTATGCTTCCACTTTTGTTCCTGTTCCACCGATCGAGGAGCCAGCTGTAGTTAATGATGATTTTATTCCGGAGGTTGCTTTCTTTGAGGACAATGTTGCCGCTATCCCTGCTGGTGTACCGATCATTGATGTGGAACTGCTCGAGGACCTTGACGAAGATCGTGGTACCGTGGCTGGACGGCTTTGGAGTAGGCGTAGGAATAGGAGAGGTTGAAGTGTGTTTGTTTTATTCCAGTGTCTTCGTATTAACTTGTTATGTTATTTATTTTGTTCTTCGCTGTCTATTTTATGAATTCTACTACATGTGCCGAATGAGTTTCCCGAATGAATACTTTTGTTAGTTTGCTTGTTTATCTGCGTTGATAGATTTTTTAGCGCGAAGTTTTCCTCCACTATTGTATTGCGTTATGAATCCATAGATATTATTTCCCGAAGGCTTCAATGAGATACTCGCGGTAGTACCTTTCTGTATGTTCCTCGGAGTGTGATATTTTATATTTCCCTAAGTTATTCGTGTTGTAATTGTTATTGTTATGGTCACCGGCGTGCGGCTCGAGCTTTCTTCGGTAAGTCTGCTTATATTCCTCTTCTTTAGGGAATATCATCCGAAGTTCTTCGGACCTTCTTCTGAGAGTGATTCGGGCCTTCGGATCCCAGTTCGTTTCTTCATTGCGGGTCCTTATTCCGTACATCAATCATGTGCGTCGATTTGTTTAATCAGTTGTATTTGAGTGATTCTATCAGTTGTGACAAAAAAATTTAGGGTTTAAATATGTCCCCTCGGTCTTGTAAGACTTGCGCGTAATCCTAGATATGGTTTTTGAGCTGCTATTCGTTGCTGCTTATTGTTAGATATTTTCTTTTTTCTTCAGCTATCTACCCGTGTGGTCCATTGTGGTTACTGTAGTGTATTATGTTGTGTGGGTCCGCATGTCGCGACGGTCTTATTGTGTGAGTTTCTCGTGTGTCACCTTCGTTTCTTTTATGCTCTTTCGGAGCCTTTCTGAACCATATTTCTGTCTTTTGGCTAAAAACATTTTTCCCGATGGTTTCCTCAGTAAAATTTATTTCTGGACATAGCAAGCAATTTTTAAAAACCCTAAATAGGTTTACATATATGTGTTTTCAGTCATTTTCTTATATCTAGCCGCCGTTTTGAAATATACAAGTTGAAAATCAACTACTATTTTGGCACTAATTTCGCCCTGCCAAGGTTTGAATCTCTTAGCTGATGATCTTACCATCTGATGTTGTGCTCAAAAAACCCTTAAACATACTAAAGCCTTTTAGGTTCTTTTAGATGTTTAAAGTACATGAGCTTCTTTTGTGAAAACAAGCTTTTGAAAAGCTTTTGAAAAAACAGGAAATTATGCGAAAAATTTGAGAACCCGAAAAATCACAGGCAAACCCTAAGTTGTTTTAATCATCCCTGTTTCTAGCGCCAAACTGTACGAGTAGAAAATCTGCATAGGTACATAAGGTACCATATCCCTCAGATCTACTCATACATACAGTTACTTTAAACAAGATTCAATGGTGCGAGGACCATAGGAACAATACCGAAGATATAAGAATAACAGTAATCAAAGGCTAAATGTATAAAGATTTGTATGTATTTCAATGTTGTAACTACATGGATTATGACCCTAAGGAGCCAGAGGAGATTCAGACCTAATCCCACTCTTGCCGCTTAGGTTTTTACCCAAAAGAATCCAACCCTTACAATGTTTTCCAAGCTCGCCTTATATAGGCCGAGCTTGGGTGGTTTACAGCTAATAAGACAAAGGGCTCAATCGTGGAGGTGTCAGTCCTTGTCGAGTAAGGCGCTTTATTCGGTGGTGCTCCGAGGTTGACTCTGGGTCTTCGGTCCCTCGATGCGGTCCGAATCCTTTTCTTCCGAGTTCTCACTTCGTTCGCGTTTGGTCTCCTTTTCTCTTTGGTTTAGCCCGAGGCTTCGCTGCCGATCCTCTGGAGTGGTTAGTCTTCTTAGATGCGAGACACGTGTCCCGAGGGGTTTTACCCTCCACAACAGGGTTATCACCATGGGATGTACCTGTTTAATTTGTCTAGGTCTCAAGGGAAATAAATTGCTCGCCTTGACAAGGAGTTGGTGGGCTTGCGTCAGGAGAATGATGATCTTTCGAAGGAGCTTGGGAAGAGTAGAGGTAGGATAATCGCTATCAGGTTTTTTGAATTTTGTTTTTGCCTGGTTAATGGAACTGACATTTTATTGCTTGTAAGCAGGAGATGTGATATATTTGGAGAAGTAGCTCGAAATCGTTGCTGGTGAACGGGATACCTTTTCTACCAACTTAAAGACTCAGGCGAACTGGTTTCGAAGCTGGAATTACAGCTGAAGAGTAAAGATAATGAGTTTGAGTTGCTGAAGAAGAGCCATGATGACAGGGAGGAGGATATCGATCCCCCTAATGGGAAGACTGCCTCACTGAATTTGCACGCAGATGGAGAGTCCGAGAGGACGACTTTGTTTAGTTGCAGGCATACCCGCAGGCTTATTAGGAAATTCGGGATGCAGCCTTCATTTTATCGTAATGACACGAGTGATCCTGATGTTTCACTTGAGTCTGATAAGGGGCTGATTCCCTGTGAAGAGGTTCAGGCTATAGTAGCGTGGATGGTGGAAGAGAGGGCTGGGATTGAAGAGTTTGAAGAAGAAGTTGATGAAGAGGACGTTGTTAACGATGTTGGCAGAGATGATGGTCGAGGAGGATAATTCGGTGGAGGAATCTGGGGGCGAGAGGCTAGTTGTGGAGGAAAAGGTGGTAGATGTGCATATGACAGAGGGCGAGAAGCGAAATGAAGAAAGTGGTGCATTTGATAATAAGGAGAAGGGGAATCAAGGTGAAAAGGTTGAAACCGAGAAGCCGACTGAGGAGTTGTTGAAAAATTCTGTCGAGACTTCTGACAATGGAGATGGGAAAGGCACTGGATCTGTTAGTCGGGTTGTTATACATGATGACGAAGGTGTCCCCAAAATAGACAATGCCGAAGTTAAGGAGGTTGCTGAAGATACCGGATAGAAGATGTTACATTCCTTCTGCTATCTTTTTGTAGTTTCCCCTTTTCTTTTCTGCATTACATAAGCTTTGCGTTTCTTTTCGTTGTGGTTTTTGGTTCCTTGGAAACTATGTACCATTGAGCATTTTGCTCTCTTTTTCGTAATGAAGTTGTTTGTTTGTAACTTATTTTCCTTTGGTATATACTGTTTGCCGAGAAACTCGTGGTCAGGCACGGAGTTTATCTTTCAATTTATAAGCTCCTATGGTTACTTAGAGCGCAACTCCGGGGCTTACTTCAATGTGGGAGATAGTAAACCAAGCTAATGGGGGCTTACAGATCACTCTTCCCAAAGGCTTTGAGCTACTTGCCTGGTTTAAAGCAAACACTGGCTATCGAGACCATAGGTACACATTTTTCCTCGGTACGTTGGGTGGGTATCGAAGATATAAGGTATCTTCCGAGAGGACATAGTGGTGTCCTGATAACCCATTTTATCCCAAGTAGGAAACTTATGGTGGGCAACTGCTATTCTGGGTCTCGATAATAAAGTAGCACGATGGGGGAGTGTCGGTCAAGGCTGGAGCTTAGACATGGTACTGTTCTCTTATCGCGGCCTAGAGTTCGACCCTTGTTCTCGATAGCTCTTCTTCGAAGTATGTTTTGATACTTCGAAGGAGATCCTTCAAATGCGTAACTCGCCTATCATTCCCATGAATGTAAGCTAATTAATTGCCTCGGGGTTCCATCTGCCCTAAGGCAGATGTTAATCCCTTTTATCATCCCCTCGACGCCTCAAAAGAGAGGTCCTCATGGTCGTATGGTAGTGAGTCAGAATGCCATTAGCTTATATAGCTATGATGCAAAGTACCCACCTCTAACGACGTGTCTTGTAGGTAGAGGACTGTGCCATGCAACTCGTAGGGCCCTTACGGTTACATGTACATCAGCTCGGTGCCTACTGCTCGAGGACTTTTTAATAATTGGCATCAGGGCCTTGGCATAATTTCATTGCGTCAAGGCACTAGGGGAGATATGGCATCATGGCCCATTCGTTTATATGGCATCAAGGCCTTAGGAGATGTGTCTAGTTTGTTAGGTTCTGGAGTTCGAGTCAGGAGAACCGTACAGTGCCTATTCGAGTAGGATTTGGAGTTTGAGCCAAGATATAGTATATCGAGATGTAAAAGAATTCTTTATTCGGAGATTGATAACGAGGTACATAATTTTTATGAATAATACTTTCGTATATATTTCGCATTCCATGCATTTCCGAGCCCCATTCCATCTTTTTCATCGATCAACTTGTATGCACCTTTCCCTACTACTTGATGTACTTTGAAAGGCCCCTCCCATGTTGGTTCCAGTTTTCCCGCATTTCCCTTTTGGTAAGGTGGGATTTCTCGTAACACCAACTCGCTTGGCTGAAACTCCCTTTTCATGACCTTTTTGTTGTATCCTCGGGCTAACCCTTGCTGATAGTTGATGATGTGCTGCCGAGCGTCTTCTCTTGCATCTTCGAGGTCATCTAGTTTTGCATATATTAAATCAGCTGTGAGATTTTGCTCCCATGACTTGTATTTATCCGTTGGTATCATTATTTCGGTAGGAAGTACTGCCTCTGTCCCATATGTGAGGTGAAACAGAGTCATTCCTGTTGCAGCTCTTCGGGATGTTCGAAATGCCCATAGCACATTGTGCAGGTGTTCGCACCACTGTTTTTTGTGGGGTATAACCCTTTTTTTTCAGGTTATCTCCGATTGTTTTATTTGTTGCCTCTGCCTAGCCGTTACTTTGTGGATATATTGGAGTTGAAGTTCCCAACCTTACGTTGTACTAGTTTAACAATTCTCTAACATCAGCGCTTAGAAATTCTTGTCCATTATCCGAGACTATCTCGGCAGGGACTCTGAATCGACAAAATATATTTTCCCAAAAGAAGGTGAACACGTCTCGGCATGTGTGACTTTTTAAAGCTTTAGCTTCGATCCATTTCGAGAAGTAATCAGTTGCCACAATAATGTACTTTCTTTGTCCTATCCCTGGAATGAATTTTCTGATGATGTCGACCCCCCATTTGGCGAAAGGCCACGGGCTTAACACGGAGTTTAGATTTTTCGCTGGCGCATGGATTCTCTTGGCAAATCTTTGGCAAGGGTCGCACTTTTCGAGATATGTCTTTTGCGTCGGCATGCATGTATGGCCAGTATTACCCTTGGGCTTTTGTTTTCTGAGCTATGGCTCTTGCTCCACTATGAGTTCCTACTTCACCGCTGTGTAGTTCTGTCATTAGCGCAACACCGTCTATTCGATGAACACATCTTAATAGTGGACCCAAAAATGACTGCCGGTATAAAATTCCATATAAGATTCTGTAATTTGCTGATCTACTTATTACTTTATGTGCTTCGAGCGAGTTGCTTGGTAATTCCTTGGTCTCTAAATATTTTCTTATTGGTATTCTCTAATCTTCGACTTCATCTTGGATAGTCATTACGAGCTCTTCTCCTATGTCTTCTATAGATGTTTTTTTTACTCTTCCAATCTCGACAGAGATGACATCTTGGTCTGTCATTTTTCTAGGAAATAAATGTCAGGGCGTTCGCATGTCTGTTATCCTTCCTGCATATGTGTAGAATTTTTAAGCGTGGAATCTTTGCCATTAACCTCCTTGCCAATTTCTTCTATTTTGATAATGAATCGTTTGACTGGTAACTGCCATCGAGCTGTCCTACTACGAGCTGAGAGTTTGTAGTTATCCTCGCCTCTTGGATTTCCATTTCTATCATGTATTTTAAAGTGTGGATCATTGCCTCGTATTCTGTCTCGTTAGTTGTTGACCTCGAATTCCTATCGGAGTGCGTACACCATTCGCTTTCCTTCTGGCAAAGTGAAGACTATTCCAACTCCTCGACCATCATTATTTACAGATCCATCAATAAATACTTCCCAACGCCGAGGGTGACATTGCTCTAGGAGATCTGGTGGTCCATCATCTTCCTCGATTCCCAGTATTGGCTCTTCTTCGATAGGGAATTCTACTAAAAAGACAGCTATGATTTGTGATTTTAATGTCGTCCGAATTTCGTAGACCACGTCATATTAGCCTATTTGAGCATTCAACTTTGCAATTCTTCCCGCCGCCTGCATATTTTTAAGAACAGATTCAATTGGTGTTTTGGTTAGGACAATGATTTTATGAGCCTGGAAGTATGTCCGAAGCTTTTGGGTTGCTACCACCAATGCGAGTATGAGTTGCTCCAACTTGGTGTACTTTTTCTCGGCCTGAAAGAGTGTCCTGCTGATATAGTATACCGGCTTTCCTTCTTCTCTGGGGGTTACGACCACTGCACTGATGGCATCCGAATTGGCCGCAATGTAGAGTCTCAAGTCCTCATCCTTTTCCGGACGTTGCAGAGCTGGTAAACTTTCTAGGTAATTTTTTATTCCTTGGAATGTGGCTTCTCTCTCGTCTGTCCATGCGAATTTTTCCCCTTTTTTCAGAATGCTAAAGAAATTTTTACATTTATCCGAGGATCGAGCAATAAATCTGCTAAGGGCTGCCAGCCTTCCGTTTAGTGCTTGTACATCTTTTATTGTTGTGGGTGATGGCATTTCTCGGATTGCTTGCACCTTTGATGGATCTGCCTCTATGCCAGTTTTCGTAATGACATAACCTAAAAAAATTCCCGAGGTAACTCCGAAGATGCATTTTGCAGGATTTATTTTCATATTAATTTGGCGCATCTTCTCCAGTATTTCTCGTAGATCTCCCACGTGAGTTTCTGCTTTCTTGTTTTTCACTACTTATCATCTACGTAGGCTTCTACGGTCTTCTTTAGCCAAGGACGAAAGATATTCTCCATTGCTTTCTGATATATATCCCCAGCGTTTTTTTAATCCGAACGGCATTCTAGTGTAACAGAATAGCCCGTTGGAAGTTATGAATGCGGTGTGTTTTTGGTCTTCTTCTGCTAGGGGGATTTGATTATATCCCGAGTAGCCATCCATGAAGCTTAGCAACTCATGGCCTGCTGTTGCATCCACCATCTTATCTATGCTTGGAAGTGGGTGTGGGTCCTTGGGACATGCTTTGTTCAAATTGCTGAAATGGATGCAGATTCATACTCCCTTGTTTTTTTTTCCGGAACTATAACCATATTCGAGATCTAGCCCGCATATTTTATTTTCTTGATAATTCCTGTCGCAATCATCTTGTTGAGCTCGGATTCCACTGCCTCCTGATATATGTCTGCTAGCTTCCTTGGCATATGCTTGAATGGTCGTACTGAGGGGTTTATGTCTAAATGGTAACATGCTAAGCTTGGGTCAATTCCTGGCATCTCGCTCATCCTCCAAGCAAATATGTCTGCATATTCTTTTAGCAAGCTTTCCATTTCCGCACGTTGTTCCTCTCCCATTAATGTTCCAATTTACACGATTTTCGGCTCCTCACTGGTTCCGATATTCACGTCCTCGGTAGGATCCGTCGGGGTAAAGTTCGGTGTTTCCTCGTTCATTGCGCTAGGATCCTTCGAAGCTTCTTTTGTGATTGCCTCACTGTCTCCCTTGATTACCTGGTTGATTTCCTTGATGATCATTTCCGCATTTTGTTGTCTTTTTCGCTCCCTTCGGTTACGCCTCGCATACCTTCGTTGCTCGATATCCTTCTCGTGACATGCTTGCGACTCTATGATTTCGCCCTTGATTTCACCCAAACCTATAAGAGTTGGGAATCTGAGTTTTTGATGCAGTGTCGAGGGATCCCGTGCAGCCATGGTCGTCCCAAGATAGCGTTATAGGGTGACTCGATATCTAAAACACAGAATGTGGTTTGCAACGTCATCGAGCTTACATAAATTGGCAATGATACGTCTCCTTTCGGCTTTGATGCTCTTCCATTGAATCCATAAATTGTGTAGTCATATGCTGTCAGTGGGATATCTTTGAAGAATTGCATGTAGGCTACTCCGAAAAGAACATCGACAGAACTCCCTAGATTAATCTGTTAGCGCATTGTCCGGTCAAACCCACTAGCGTTGATATGTCAAGCTGGTTGTCAGTTTTAGGTGTAAAAACTCAATCTTGATTTAGCCTACTAGAGTTTAGATTTCAGAATTGGGATATAGACAAAGTAGTAGAGACCTTGAAGACGAAGTGAAGAGAAAGAAGACATCAATTATTCTTCATCGACAAAAGGTTAGTAGGAGTTATGACTATTATGGAAATTCTTCTATTCTACTTATTTTATCTTTCGAAATAGTCGGATGCTTTAGTAGAGATACTAATAGCGATTGAGATCGTGTTCTTGTCTATATGACCATGTGTTATGTCGGTATTTGTTCCCACGAATACTAAGTTTACAAGAATGCATGAGATAGATTCGATACCATTTGTCCATTGCAATGGTTTTCTTGCAAATCACTTGTTGGATATGGGTGAATCTAAAGGAGTACTCTTGAGCAAGAGTCCAGTGGATTATAGCTGAGGGCGTCTAACACGTTAAGTACTGCCCAGTCCAGAACTTCCAGCGGATCCAGTTAAACCCTAATTCTGAATTAAGGCGGTTCACGAACCGGTTCGTGAACATTGACTTGGGATTTTCTCCTGAGTTCCAATGCATTAATTTGTACACGTACATGTACGTGAACCACAGATTCAATGTATCTGGCCGGAATTCAGAAGGACGGTTTGCGAACCATCCAAGGTGAATATTCTCTGGAATTTTCACACGGGTTAAACTCTGACTCCGTTATCTCTTAGTTGGACTTGTTTATCACGAAATATCTTTTGTGGTCTATCTAATGAATCTCAATGAGTCAATAAGATAAAGATTATCTCTGGTCTGTAGGACTTCTATCTTGAAATGTTTTTGAGCTAACAAAACACTTGGCAGATAAATGATTAATGAATTCCAATTGAGATAAATCTCTGTTTACTTGGTTTGCAAGTTAGGGTTTCCTAAACTTGTGGGACAAGTAACTAGTTACTTTATTCCTTAGCAACCTATCTTATTGAGTGTTATAAATAGAGGGTTAAGGGACGAAAAACCGCAAGCATCAAGCATACGTGAGATTTCTCTGTGGAATTGACCGTAAACTCTTTTCACTTCGGTGAATACTTGTTGTGGTATAGTCATCCTCTATTAGGTAGCAGTTCCTCTGTGGGAATTACCTAACGACTATAAAGACTTCTCTTGAGAGTTGGGAAGCACATGTAGGTGATTGGGACCTTAGTGGTTGAAATCAGAATACCCTGTAACCTTGGTAACCTGATGACGTTCTTGTCTATTCTACGGTCATTCTCTTCTGATATAAGGCCACTCAAGAACTGATACGTTACACACAAGGTTGAAAGGAAGAAACGCACGGCTACACTCGGTGTTGTAAGACCTAGTTAGCTCAAGTTGTATAAGTTTCTTAAGTGATTCTTCGTTTGCAACTAAGGTAGAGACAAGTTGGGCATAGTTTACTCGGTTTGCTTGTCAGCCCCGCTTGTAAGTTGATTTCCGTATGACCTAGGGAAATCGGAAGGAAGTCACTTGTGTATGTCAAACTGATAGAGGACAGTTCAAACATACAGTTGATAATTGAGGTTGCAAAGCCGGAATTATTGACACAAGCCTTTAACAACGGTTAAAGCAACTCCTAGGCCTGTAAAGAACGTCAGCTGGGGGAATCAAGTGCATGACGATCTGTGGGGGATCTAGAGACGTAAGGAGTGAGACAGTAGCCAATTTGCTTGGAGGGCTTAAGTTGCTCTCTGCTACATCCCAGACCGAAGTCTTATAGTAGGCTAGTGTTTGTAGACAGTTTGTACTGTGCGGTGTTCAGTCTGGACGAGGTCCCGAGGTTTTTCTACAGGTTGTAGTTTCCTCGTTAAAAAAATCTCTGGTGTTTTGTGTGCTTTACTTTCCGCATTATATTCTTTGATTATATAATTAAAGCAAACACAATAAGTGCGTTATTAATAACTTGATCGTTGTCCCCAATCCATCCATTGGATTTACCAAGACCTTGTCTTGTGTCGGAATGATCCCTTGAGATCCAAACTCAGGTTATACATATTTGGATATTGATTTTTGAGATCGTCCAGATCTGACCATAAGACTCACGAGCCCAAACGAAAAGTTGGTAGTATTTCGGTACCCCTGCTTTTTCAATTGGTATCAGAGCCGGTGAATACATAAAAGACGTAATGGTATCTGTTTATCGCGGCTTGTGAGTTATGGTTCAAAGCTTGAAAGCTTCTAACGTACCACCACACTTGAATGTAAAATCAACATCTAAAAGAGAAATCTTGACAGATGACACGTCTGATTTATGGACCGATTTTATTAATTCTCTATGTATTGAAAAACAGAGATTAATCAGAAAAGTCGAAGGGCTTTACATCGGGTTAAACATTGAAAGTGAAAAAATTCATGTTTTATCTGAAAAGGAGAAAATGATCAGTAATAAACTAGATGGTGAAAAAGGAGGGGTACCGAAATACAACCAACTTTTCGTTTGGGCTC
>JAJJMA010177216.1:0-10902 GCA_023529015.1 Papaver nudicaule
CCACTAGGTCTGGATGTCGACGCCATATAGATTATCGCCAGTTTTGTATCAGGCAAAGTTATATACAAAATTTCAGCTTGGGAGATTCACGGTTGATATCAGATTAAGCACTCCTTGAAAGGCAATGAGGGTTATGTCTTTGTATAATAAACTAAAATGGTTTCAATTTAGTGCTTCAATCATGTAGATTGCTCACGAGTCATGACACTAGAAATCAAGAAGAAAAATGTCACAAAAGAAAATTTACTTTGCAGCAAACAAAACACAGGAATTGGTGCTTTTACATCAATATTCTTTTTGAAACCTTAATGTAAAAGATTGGTACTCTTCTTTGATTTTCCCTGTCTATCTGAATATATTCACTTATTTCACACCATCAGCAACAATTATCCTTCTTTTACATATACAAGATATTAAGTTTCATTTTCAAGGATGGTGTTTGGCGCCGGACAAAAGTGCTAATCGATAGATGGAGACCTTCCAGTTATAAACTGCAGAAAACAGAACAAAAGAAAACCATTAACCAAAAGCTTTCAAGAATCAACTTAACAACTAAAAGTAAAAAAAAAAAATCAATAGCAATAAAACAAAGAAAAACTTACATTAACATGAGAGGAAATATCATTATGTGAATTAAGGATGGTGTTGTGTACATCAAGAGATACAAGATCGACATTCCATTTATTCTTCAAACGAATAAAAAGAGTTTGCTTCAAGAATTGTGAAGAAGTTAGGAGGAGGCAGAGAGAAATGAGAAATGAGAAGTGCAGTCAGTTTAGATCTAGTTAGATCTAGAGACACTCGCTAGATCCTCTTATATAGTTAGGTCGTCTTCTTGATCCCTATACGGATCAAGATTCAAGACCAAGTAAGAACTAAGCCCACTAAGAGCATCCTGATCAACACTACACGGGCTAAAAATATGCTAGATAGCCATTACGTCACGTGCAATGCGGGAATTCTTCCCTTATACATACCAGGAGATATAGTCAGTCCTATGGGGTTGGAAATACCCTTATTTTCCCCACCCCGATGCAGACGGGATTCGAACCCAGGTCGCTGGTATTACAACCCAGCAAATTTACCATTGTACTACAATGGCATCTGCGGAAATACCCTTATTCCCTAGTTCCTAGCCCCAAATATAGAGATCTTGTGAATGCCAAAAGGTTGTAATTTTGTGTCCCAAATATAGAGATCTTGGTGTGCATGTAGTGTCCTATGGGACCAATTATAATTTTCACATTCATGTGCATGTTGTTCTCCGGAACCATTTACAAATCTTAGTCGGTCAACCACCCAACAAAATGTAAGATTCAATCTAGCAGAACAACATCTTTTATCCACCTATGTCCTGCAGAATTAGGGGGCATAAGGATCGTTCTCGGTCAAGATAGCTATGGAACTCCAAATTTCGCATGTTTTGTAATCTGAGAGCTCTAGCAGCTTGGGCTAGGTAGTGGCGATCAACAAATAACCGGCAACCATAAACATGTTTACCTTCACAAATTTATCAGCCTTACAAATATCACATTCATTAGCAATACAACAACACTATCACTTCCAATACTGAACAACAATCATAATTTAACAATAATAAACCAAATCCTATCCTATAGGAGATAACAAAATGTAATTGAACTCAGTTTTCACTTCTTGGCTAAAGATTAGCACATCATACACATGTTTCTTCAAATTAGAAAATTTACAAAATTTACATTGCAACAAAAACACAAGAATTGGATACTTTTAGACCTTTCTTCCTGTAGAAACAACTTTAAATGTGAAGATTTCTACTCTTCTTTGATTTTCCTTGATCGATCTTTACCACTGACAAATGTGTCTAAGATGGAAGTAACAACGTAGCCTCCTGAAAAGGTGAATCTTTCAACAACAGAAGGGTTTAGCTTGGTACTGTGACAGGAGTATGACTAAATATCCATGTAACTAAAGAACAGGTGGTTGTACATTTTCCATTGATAAACTGCAGAAAATAGAAAGAAAACACAATCCCATTAATCAAAAGCTAATTATCGATTTACCATCCAAAATAAAATAAAATCAATTGCAAAGAACAAAAAAAAAAAACTCACACTGATTTTGAGAAAAGAAACCATTGTGAAAATCGTGATGATATTGGTGTGTACAACATGAAGATAAATCGATAAAATATCGGCATTCGATCTGTAACCATTTCTCTAGAAAAAGAAGAGACTATTTCTTTAGGGTTGTGAAGATAGGAGCGCGGCGGAGAGAAATGAAATGCAAGCAGTTCTGTAAGATAGTCTCATTTTATAGCTAGGTCATCTTACTGAACCCTACAAAACGATCCCAACAGTAAGCCCGCTAAGGAGCAAGGCCGTATCTCGGGCTCGGGAGTCCTTGGGCCAACGATGATGTCCATTCAGAGAGGTAGCAAAAAAAAAAAAAAATCGAGCTTAACTTTTTGGCCGTAAACAAAAGTAACAAGTGTGAGGCTTGCAATGCTGCCGTAACCGTAATGCAGGTCGACACAATTGATTGTGTGGCATGATATGGTGAAACACTGTATGGCCTTCGTAAACCAAGGATGGAAAGTTGGGTAAAAGTTTTGATACTGCAAGTCATGGAAGCATTTGTGATGCACCACCATTTTAGGAGGAGAACAATTTATTCTTCTAATCTAGTTTGGTATTTTGCTCAAGAAAAAAAAAAGAGGGTGAACGTTCCTTAATTAAGATATCCACGAAATTATACCAAAACTAGCTCAAAATTCTCGTGTGCTACCCTTTGCACAATGTGCCGCTTAAAATCTTTCACTCTCAGAATAACTGGTTATATGTGGTTCTACATGTGAATGTAACCACCAAAAAGTGTGTGGGAACCAACTTTGGCAGACCAAGTTGTTCTCATTCCCTGATGGCTATACTAGTTGGTTTCAAAGGTGGCCGCGGCGGAATCTGCTATTGGGTTAGCCATTTTCGTTATTACTTTCCGAGTACGAGGAACTATTGCCGTGGAATTCATTAATAGTAGTCAAGGCTAGACTCCGATAGAGGAGTTACAAAAGACAAAGTTCAGTTTGTTCTCTTCAATGCCATTTTCTTTCTTTCGATCGCTCTGCTTTCCTTCCAGTCTAATACTACCTCTCCAATGCCTGCATGGATGGTAATTTAGTATAATCTGGTACTATAACTTTGAATCTCTCGTTTTTTCATTTTCTAGCTGCTTGGGCTAGAAAATGACAACAATTAAACGGCAACCGAATTACATGTTTACCTTCACTCATGTGTAAGCCTTCCATCTTAAGAATTTCACACATTCATTAGCAATACAAAACCATCAATTCATTGTGAGCAACAACACATTGAAAACCAAAATTCTGAAGGTTAAGCAGAAACACATTTAGAAAATTTGATGAAATCTTCCAATATACTTTAACAACTTTTAAGGTCACATAAGAAATTTTTACTTTTGCAACAAAAAAATCACAAGAATTGGTACTTTTACATGATTCTTCCTAGAGATAGGACTTTCATGTAAAGATTTATACTCTTCTTTGTATATTCCTTGATCGATCTCTCTGAATATTCACTTAATTTTTTATTTATTTTTTATGATGAAGAAAGAAAGAGGGAAAAATGTACAGGAAGCTACTTACAAGGAGCAAAAAAAATAAAAAAAATGGAATGAAATAAATCACAGAATGTATGAAGAAAAGTCGACAAATATTGAACGATTATGTCAGAATGCAAGAGTACAACTCTCATGGGCATCTCTGTTCAAATCTAGCTTAAGAGGGAACACTAGTAATATTCACTTCATTCACACCATCAGTATAATAATCCTTCTTCTACCTTTGCAAATGTGTCTTCAGATTCAAGATTATTCCTTTTCATTTTCCCCAAGGAAGCTTAAAAAAATTTGGACGGCGGAAAGGCCTGATGCAGCAACTAAAAGATGATGCAACAACATGATAAAACTTTAATCTCCCCTGATAAACTGCAGAAAACAGATCGAAAAAACAAACCTATTAATCAAAGCTAAGAATCAATTTAACAACAACTCAATGGCAACAAAATAAAAACAACTAACAACAAAAAAAACTTACATTGACGTGAGAGAAAAAATCATTGTGAGAATCAAGGATTGTGTTGTTGTGTACATAAAGATGAATCAATACAAGATCCTCATTTTTTTTTTTGATACAACATTCTATTTATTACTTATTTCTAGGATTGTAGATAGGCGGTCTTAGATGGAGGGGTGCGTGCTTGCTCGATCCTCTTTTATAGTTAGGTCATATTCTTGAACCCTACTACAACTACAACGATCCGGATTCAAGTCCAAGTAAGAACTAAGCCCACTAATAGCGTCCACACTTATAGGCTATGTTCCCCACCCCATCATTCGGTTTCTTTTTCTTTGACCAAAAAATTCTCTTAGTCTGTTTCTTTAGAGCAAGCACTATGGTGCCACAAGCCATCTCTATTAAATAGAAAAAGGGGATGGCAGAAATGTCGAAAAAATGGCAACCACAGTGGCCTTAGCTATTTCGAGATGGAAACTCGATTTCCGCCACAAAATATTACGGAGATTGGATTTCCGCAGAGAATATTATAAGGATTTTTGAAAATTGTACGGAGATTGGATTTCCGCCCTGCGGGAATTGGATTTCCGCCTCGCATCTCTATTGTTATTGCCTGCTACGGATTAGTAGCAGGCAATAGAGAAGTCCATCTCTATGTCTATTCAATAGAGAAATTTTGCATCATAGTAGTTGCCTATCTCTATTCAATAGAGAATTCTCCATTTAAAGGGAACCATAGTGCTTGCTCTTACACATTACGTACTTAAACTTTTCATGGAGCCTCTTACATATGATATAATTTGAAAATGAAAACTATTCATGTACGTAGATATGAAGGTTAAGTGGTGTTGCGTACCTTCGACAAATTTAGCAAGTCTGAGGCTTCCGATGTTACCATTATTACCATCATGCAGGTCGACACTCTTCATTGTATGTGGCATGAGATGGGGAATCAAAGTATGACCTTCAAGAAAAAGAGCACGATGAATCCTAATCGGGGCGACTGAGCAACTCCTCACAGTTAATAAGGACAACATTGCCAGCCATAGTTGTATCTTAAATAGGGGCCTTCGATCCTTTATGGGTTGTCATGTTTCACCTTTTGTGTCTCTAGGTACTTCAAGCTTGAAAGAAAAGTGCCATCCGAAAGCCTTTACCCAAAACAATTCGACTGGTACTGATAGTTGAACTCGAATAATTGGTTAAATGCATACATGTGCATATAGACGCATTGAAAGTCTCTACTTTGAAAAATGAATGTATACGGACAAAGGTATTCATATATGAAAGTACAGACACATTTAGACATCAACTAAACTGTTTGAAGAGGCTCTCCATTTGCAATTTCATGTCTTATTTTGAATGAAGATGATCCCGAAATTGCATGGATGGACCGGCTAATTCGAGACTCAAAATAACCCTTTCACTACAAGAAAATTAGTCTCCTGCAGCTAAATCAAATGTTCGTAACAAGCTTTAAGCATATTGGGCACTTTTAGAAAGCTTATGGATAGAGATGACTATGGAATGAGACTGAAGTTTACTTAGGTTACCTTGTATCTCAATTTAACATGAGAGAATTGGATGGTTATCAGCTTGCACATTAGTTGGATCTATTATGTCATGTTGGTAGGTGTCACACTCCCAAATACAGGCCAACAGTAGCGTAGGCTTAAGAGTAGGAAAATTACCTAAGAAATGTAACTGATTTGGATTCCAATTTCCAAATATATGGTTAGGATTCATGAGCGCTGGGTTAGCTTTCGATGTAAGATTAATTTTCTTTGTTTCTGCTTGTGATATTTGAAGACTGCACTACTGGTTCTGAAATTAAACTTACTGTGTTTGTTATTGCTTTTGTGTAGAAGGAGATAGATGACTTGTTAGAGCAGAAGGAAAGAGGAGAAATTGACTTTTCACGCGAAGAGATATATCATCAAGTTGTCGATTCTACTCGGCTAGGTTGTAAAAGGCGCCTAAAGAAAGCTGCTCTTCCTGCAAACTATTCAAAAACTGATGAACAGTTGACTGCAGTTCAACAACAACTAGATGCGGCAAACAAGAAGATAACAAAACTCTTCAAGTTACTGAATGTTACTCTTCAGAATATAGGCCAGGATCCTGTGCTAGAAGATGCAATGGATGTATCATGTAACTGAAAATGGTGAAAAGGAGGATGAAGAGGAACAACTTGAGGACCAGGATGATGTTTGTAGTGAAGAAGAGGAAGAAATGTCGAGTGATGAAGAAAACACGGATGATGAGGAACTGGGGTGAGGGCAATGAAGCAAGACAAGACTGATGGTACTATGAAGTTTTTTGCTTCAGTATTTTGGTTTGAAGTTCTTAGTTTTTTAAGTAAGTTCTTAGTTACTTACTGGGATGAATAATTTGGTATGGCCCTAGTGTTATAAACCTTTAATTTTCACCTGGGATATGTATGTTTTAGATCCCTTGGTGTTAGCTCTTTTGGATATGGCTGGATATTGTGGTAACTTCATATATATAATATAAATTTCTAGTTTATCTAAATTTGTATTCAGTAATCGAATTTGATTAGCTAGCTTTTAATTTTCACCGGCTGCTTAAAATGTGATAAATGTAGCTGCTGGACCTTTTGGTTGGACCCCTTTTGCTAGTACAAAAAACGGAGTCGCTAGACCCCTTATGCCAGAACCAAAAGTGGAGCCGCTGGACCTCTTTTGCTAAGACCAAACATGGAGTGGCTGGACCCCTTGTGCTAGTACAAAATATGGAGTCGTTAGACCCCTCATGCAAGAACAGAAAATGGAACCGCTAGACCTCTCATGCTAGTACCAAAAATGGAGCCGCTGGACCTCTCATACTTCGAAACAAAATGGACTCGCTAGAAATGTATTGCTACCAAAGGGTATAGCTGCTGATGATTATTACAAGACATCTCTCGCGACTACATGATTACAGCTGCTGATGATTATAGCTAGATAGGTCTAGCGAGTACATGGTCGCAAGGGTCCTCTAGTAACCTGGTCTCTAGTAACCTGGTCTCTAGCTATTACAAGATCTCTTGCGACTATTTCGTGCTGGTGGCTAGAGACCCATTTTCTTGTAGTGTTTGTAATGTTCGCTTGCAATGGCCAGACCAATTCTATCCAATAGACAAATAGATTTTATTTCAGCTAGAACAACAGCAAAGGACACCAGAGCTTAGCTAGAGGAGACGTACCTATGTGTTACCAAGCACAAACATAAGGGTTATCACCAAGGTGGAAATGAACAAAATTATAGAATCCTTTTGTTATCTCTTTTGCAGCTTTGATATCTTCTTCGCGTCGCCTTTCGGATGATAATGACTAATAATCTTGCAGATTCATCGCCCATCGGAAAACTATTCGAATTTGCATTCACTGCTAACGAAGTCGAGCTTATCACCAAATCCGTCGCAATCAAACACAGTATACTTGCCCATCAAGTTCTCCCAATCTATTTTTCGGATTATGTACTTCAATTTTCTCAACGAGTCTCCTACATGATAGAAATTTAAAAATGAAAGCGTAGAATTGTTTGGTCACAGATTTAAGAAGTGCAAAAGATTTACGCTGATTCGATTCGATGCATAGAAAAAAAAAATCAGTTTCAGTAAATTTCACAAATCATTAGCAATTGCCAATTGACCAAAGGAGATACATGTGCATATTGTTCTCTGGAACCATTTACAAATCTTAGTCGGTCAACTACCAAAAAAATTGTGCATATTTGTCGGTGACGATTAACAAATTCATTTATCTGCCTTGCAAAATTCACATTCATTAGCAATACAACACCATGACCTGCACACAACAATCGAATTTAACAAAATGTAATCGTACTCGGTTTTCACTTTTTGGCTAATGAATAGCACATCATACAGACTGAACATCAAATTATTAGGTCACAAGAGAAAATTTACATTGCAATAAAACACAAGAATTGGTAGTACTTTTACACCGTTCTTCCTATAGATACAACTTTCATGTGAAGATTTCTACTCTTCTTTGATTGAGATGGAATTGATACCCTAACCTCCTGAAAAGTGGAAGAAACAACTTGAAGCACGCGTATCCCAGATTAACTACAAAAAAACAAAACGAAAAAACAAACCCATTAATCAAATGTTAATATTCGATTTAACATGGAAAAATAAAATCAACAACAATGAAAATACAAAAAAAAAACT
Organism: Papaver nudicaule; assembly: GCA_023529015.1. Taxonomy (NCBI): domain Eukaryota; kingdom Viridiplantae; phylum Streptophyta; class Magnoliopsida; order Ranunculales; family Papaveraceae; genus Papaver; species Papaver nudicaule. The sequence goes on from JAJJMA010177216.1 coordinate 8,265, forward strand.
CACACTAATTTGAGGGTTGAAATCATTGTGAAAATCAAAGATGATACTTTTACATACAACATAAAAATAAATCGATGGAAGATCTCCATTCAAATTATAACACATTTCTTCTAACAAAGAAGAAATCCTCTTTAGTGTTAGTGTTGTGAGGATAGGAGGCGCGGCGGAGAGAAATGAAAAAAAATGAAAGCAACTTAGTAAGATGGTCTCGTTTTATAGTTAGGTCATTTACTGAACCCTACGAGGCTACTGCGGATCGCAGCAGTAAGCCCGCTAAGGAGCAAGATCGTAGCTCAGGCCCGGGAGTCCATCTTGGGACAGCCAACGATTCCATCGAGGTAGCAAAAAAATAATGGAGTCGGAGGCTTCCATTTCTGCTGTAACCGTAATGTAGGTCGGCACTCTTGATTGTATGTTGCATGATATGGGGAATCACAGTACGACCGTCGGTATTCATTGTGAACAAAACTTATCCTTTATATCATGTTTTTTATTACATATTTAGGTTAGAATCGAAGAATTGGGTTTATTTTTTGCGGTTACAGAAGAATTTACGCTTTGGTTTTTAAAGCGAACTGAGCCGTAAATTAGTAGTTACGCCTCAATCATTCAAGGTTACGCCTTAGTTTTAGAATTTACGCCACGGTATACCAAGGCGTAAGTTTTGGTTTACAAAAAAATTGGTTACAGAAGAAATTTACGCCTCACTTTTACCAATCTACGCCTCACTTGGTTATTTTTACGCCTCAGTTGGTCTACTTACGGCTTGGTTTTCTGTGAGCAAAATGAAAGAAAATTTACGCCTTGGTTACCAAGGAGTAAATTTTTCAGAGAAGTTTTACGCCTTGGTTACCAAGGAGTAAATTTTTCTGAGAAATTTTACGCCTTGGTTACCAAGGAGTAAATATTTTAAGCCTCAACTGGCTATGAAAACCAAGGCGTAAATTTTCCTGTAACCGTAAATAACTAACCTAATTTGATGATTCTAACCTAAATAAGCAATGAAAACATGATTCAAAAGATGGGTTATGTTCAAAATCATTATTTGATCCGCATACTTGGGTCTTCTTAAAGATTAGAGGACAAATTTGGTGGCGGCGGTATCGTTGTTGGTGGTAGCAATGGCGGACTTGGAGAAGAAGAAGGGAAGATATATAGAAAGAAAAAATGATTCAGTGGCGGTGGTGGACTTAGAGAAGAAGAAGGGAAGATGCATGTGGTGGTTGTGAACTGTTTGTGATTGGGGTTTTGAGAAATGATGGTGACTTATTTTTTAGTGGTGGTGGCGGCGGCGGCGATGGCGCTTGTAGTGGTGGTGTGGTGGCGCTTTTAGTGGTAGTGGTGGTTTGCTGGTAGTGGTGGTGAAGACTTGGAGAAGAAGAGGATATGGAAGGCTAATTTATACTTGTTTAGGACTAACTTAGACATTTTTCTATATATTAAGGACATCCCTTATCAAGGTGTTTGGATAAGTTTAGTTGATTAAAGCCCCAAGGAAAAATCAGCATCCCAAAAACAGCACTTTTCATTTTACTGAACCCTACCACGACCCCACACTATGCCCACTAAGGAGCAAGGCCGTAGCTCGGGCTATTGAGGAGTCGAGGTTAACTTGCCCGACTAAGAGCAAACGCAGTGCTGGGTGCCAAATCCCATATATGGGTATAGCCCATCGGCAGTGCAAAGCAAACCAAATGACCAAACCCAAAAAAAGCTACTTTTTACACCAAATATAGGATAGCATTTGGGTTTGGTATGGCTTTGGTTGGACGTGATTATAAATCACGTATCTGCCCAGCGTGAATATAAATCACGCCAAACATAAAACGTGAATATAAATCACGTTCATAGAGAAAGCGTGACCTTAAATCACGTTTCATTTTCAAAATTTCCAAACGTTAATAACATTCACTTCTCAAAACCCAAACGTGATTTACAATCACTTCTTATTTTGAAACGTGAAAATTAATCACGTATGCTTTATAGCATTTGGTGTTTGGGTTTCATGGCTGTAGATTTTTGGACCTAATCTCATAACCAAAGCCAAATATGGCACTTGGTATATGGCTTTTGAGACCTGGCGTTGCGTTTGCTCTAAGCCTCTATATCTATAATTAGACGCGCTACCGTTTATACTCTTTTTATATAGTGGAGCTATCTATTTGTCAGCCACCACCCGACCAAGCAGCCTATTCCCATAGGTATGAGCCTCGGGGCCAGGGCCAGGGGCGACTTATGTTTGCCCGAGCTAACCATAGAAGAAAAGGTAAGACTTGAAAGACAATTTGGTAAATCAACGTGTGTTGTCGGTATATAAATTAAAAACCCTAGAATAAGGTTTCAGGAAGAAAGAGAGAAAAGGCAGAGCAAAAGTGTGGAGAGAGATACTGAGGTCGGTCGGTGTTTATCAGAAAAATTTGTTTAGATCTGCTCATCTAGAGGTGTAAAACGTGCCGGCACGGCACGACACATGGCACACGAAGGCGTGCTTTTACGTGCCATGTGCCGTGCTGTGCTGTGCCAACAATTTTAAAGTGCTGTGCCGTGCTGTGCTTTTTTAGTCAAAAGCAAAGCACGGCATGGCACACGGGCATGGCACACGAATAAGCGTGCTGTGCCGTGCCGTGCTGTGCTAGCA
>JAJJMA010177220.1:0-22039 GCA_023529015.1 Papaver nudicaule
ACTGGTCATGACATAAAGCCATGTTACACAAGAACACGATCTCAATCGCTACATTACTACTAAAGTAGTCGACTATATTTCGAAAGAATAGAGAAAGTAGAAATAGAAGAATATCCATAAAGTCATAACTCCTACTAACCTTTTGTCGATGAAGAATAATTGATGTCTTCTTTGTCTTCACAGTCTTCGTCTTCAAGGTCTCTACTACTCTGTCTATATCCCATTTCCGAAATCTAAACTCTAGTAGGCTAAATCAAGAATTGAATTTTGACACCTAAAACTGACAACTAGCTTGACATACCAACGCTAGTGGGTTTGACCGGACAATGCCCTAACATACCTTACTATTTTCCACTGCCATTAGGGATTTGAAATGGAGTTCAGAGGAAGATTGTAACTCTCACTTGCCCAAAATGGGTTCCTTTATGGTTCTACAAGGATTCCACCTTGAATTTGCCATTTTTGGATAGGATCAGTGCTACTCTGGAAGAGCCTGGCTCAGAGTATGGCAAATTAGGGAGTGGTTTGGAGTTCAGAGGAAGATTCTCAAATACAACACTATTTTCAACGGAAAAAATGTAACCGTCTCAGAAATATCACTATTTTCGACGGAAACAACAAAACCGTCTCGGCTATATTAGGATTTTCCACGGAATCCAAAAAACTGTCTCACCTTCATTACCATTTCCTACGGAACGTATCAAACCGTCTCAACTACATTACTATTTTAGTGACTGGTTTGGAGTTCAGAGGAAGATTCTATCTCAAACTTGCCCAAAGTTGGTTCTTCTAAGGTTCTACAAGGATTCTTCCTTGAATTTTTCATAAATGGATAGGATCAGTGATCCTGCAGGCTTAGATTCATGGTAATTATGTTCAACTAGCAAAAAATGTCATGATTTTTAGATTGTTGTCCCATGGCTTAAAACCCACCCACTTATGCCGTTGACCACATATTTAAATTGACTTGACATAGTTGACCAGATATTTTTTCCGTGTTTTCGGCTCATTAATCGAAGTGAAAAGCAAATCTCTCATCTATTATTGAACTCTCCTCTCTTATCCGAAAGTTGGAGCTCAAAGTTAGATCTCAAATTTCGTTTCCCTCTCAAATCTCCACTCTGAGTCTTCTTTTCCCCCCTCGAAAATCATCTCTCTCTTCCTGAAATTTTGGTTTCCCTATCAAATATGTTTTCCCTCTTCTACAAAAATCAAAACCATTTCAGATCTAACTTTTCTGTAAAAACAGACGGAGATGGGAAATTCTTTCCTCTTTCCTGTATCCCATATCTCTCTACTATCTTATCTCGCTCATATCTTCGGTAATCTAAGTAGATTTCTAGTTTAGATTAGATTTATTTTGGTTGTTATCTCTTTCCATAGGTTACAACCAAAGTTAGGGTTTTAACATCTAAGTTGAGATCTGTTCAACCTTTTTTATGGGTAAATGTTGAGATGTGTTAATATGTTGTTAATCAGTCATTTCTTGGTGTAAGCACGAATACATTAGTTTGTGTTATTATCATTAGTTTATCTTGGTGTAATTGGACCATCTCACTGCCATTGAGTACTTGATGGGATGTATTATTGTTTTTCCAAAACACCATGTAGTTTTTGGAGAGGAGGGGTATTTTTTGGAAAGATTACTGCAAATGAAGGAGTTCAATGCAACAAACTTTCCAGCCAATACTCCTACCTCTCTAATTTACATTGGTGAGTAAACTACGAATACACTATTTTTTTTAGTTTCTCTTGGTTGATTTATACTTACTACATTGTCTTTGTCTTGCGAGGAGGTTGTTTGAGCATCGGGCTGCTGCAGGACACTAAGGTTTGTTTATATATCATATGATCTCTTTATTTATATTAGTGCTACATGCATGCTTTAGAGTAATAGGAAGAACTCACCACCATTCAAATCGGAGATGATTCTTACTTACTTCCATCATCTTTGTTTTGGTAGGATTCACTGTGGCCGTACCAACACCAGTGCAGAAGGAGAAAGACATGACTATATTGATTCTTACTTACTTCCATCATCTTTCAAGGATAGTTTACTTCCCATTTGGATAGCATTGTAGGACATTGATACATATGTGCTTTTGTTGTTGATTGGATGATGGCATCGCAAGTCAGATGTGAGAAAAGTTGCCCATGCAAATCTTAAGTTAGTTTCCCTTCAGATGTAATCTCTTCAAATCTTTCAGGTATTCAATTGCCATGCATTATTGTTTTTCCAAAACACCATGTAGTTTTTGGAGAGGAGGGGTATTTTTTGGAAAGATTGTTGTAAATGAAGGAGTTCAATGCAACAAACTTTCCAGCCAATACTCTTACCTCTCTAATTTACATTGGTGAGTAAACTACGAATACGCTAATTTTTTTAGTTTTTCTTGGTTGATTTTTACTTACTACATTGTCTTTGTCTTGTGAGGAGGCTTCTTTGAGCACGGTGCTGCTGCAGGACACCTTTTTCAACTTCAGGTTTGTCTACATGCATATCATATGAGCTCTTTATAATATTATGTGCTACATGCTTTGGAGTAATAGGCACATTTTATGGGTTTTGCGAGGATTCACTGTTGCAAGTCTGGGCTTTGTATGTTCCAATGGGGGATGATAACCCGATTTGCTTTTTTTGGCATCGTATTTATGCAAAAGCATAACCTGGCAATGATACATTATAAATCAGCAAGCATTGCAATTGTTATAATGTATCATTGTTCTGTTATGTTTTTACATGTGCACATTCTTGATTTGTTCATAGGCACATTCAGCGACATCAGTGTAAAGCTTTTCGTGATTATCAGAATCGATGGGCACATTCGGCTACCATTATCTTTGTTTTGTGAGGATTCACTGTTGCAGTACCATCAAAGTGCAGAAGGGGAAAGATATGACTGTATTGGTCCTGCAAGACTCTTTTTAAAAATTGGAATATTCGTAACCATCAAGTTCTCATAAAAGGAATTTACTCCAGTTTTTGTAAAGAGCCTAGCGGGCCGGGATAGGTATGCAACTATGAAACAAGAGTTGTAGTTGTGTTTCAAGGACGGTTTGTTTCCCATTGGTGAGTGAACTATTATTATACCTGCTCAGAAAATCAAAATGTATGAGTATTTGGTCGAATTAGATGTATGTTGCACTTAGGTCTCCCTGTTATAGGAGATAGTTAAGGTCAAACTTTGTTCATGCTATATTTACTAGATGTATGAGTAGTATGGCATGTTACATAATAATAAGAGAATTGTATGGGTATTCGGAGAGTAGTGAACTTTCATGTGATTGATGGAGCTTTAGCCAATGAGAGGCTGGTGTACTCACTCTTGTATGTCAGCAGATTGCTTCTTGTTTAGACGCAATCAACCTACACATATGAGCGGGAAGTGTACTGGCTCATTTAGCTATATTGACAGTATAATTGCTTATCCTATAATGACAACAGAATCACTTATATGTGAAGATGCTTGCAGTGAATCTTTCTTTTTTATTTGCCATGTATGCAGTTAGCATAAGTTACTATTCTACTAGTTAGTAACATGAATCACATGAATTTTGGTGAAATCACATGCTTTGCAGTAGTTCTTTCTATTATACAACTCATTATCAGTTACGTTTTGTGGTGAAATTTGAGCAAGTTGTACCTTGTTCTCTCTTCCATATAAGATGAGAATTATGTCGTAGGTGTATGCCAGGGCTTCGGCAACTCTACCACACAACCTAAACTGAGATGAAGCTGTTTGTTATACCCAATGTAACATGTCCCTCCTTTTCTAGAAGATAGACACATTTGACTCTTTTTTTTTTCAAACAGTCAAGGAACTTAATATTGGTTTTATTAAGTTTGTAATTTTTGAAAAAAAGTCAAACGTGCCTATCTTTTAGAACCGGAGGGAGTATTCATATGATTATAGACAACTCTATTAATGGGTCATATTATCTTATTACAATGGTTGTTCTGTCAACTATATATAGACAACTCAAAGCTTTGTTTCATTGTTTCGCAGAACTCTCACATCTGAGGTCGACAGACTACTTCGACGTCTTGTATATAAGCTTCTTCTGATCCAAGGTATCATTACAGAACATCACATAAACTGCAAACTGCCAAAACACACAACCTTCTAATCTAGGGGTACTAATAACACAGGCAAAAATGTATGTATCTATTTTGCCTTGTGCAGTTTTATAAATTTAGGATTGTGAATGAGTGTAGTGAATGGATGTATAAACGGTTGTATGATTTTCAGAGTTTGAATGAAATGTGTGTGTTTGAATGAGAATGGATGTATTTCAGTGGGAATGAACTGAAAATTACAGGATTTCGATTCAGTATTGCAGGTTTAGAAATGAATTATATTGTATTGCAGGTTCAGGAAAGAACTGTATTGTAGGTTCACAAATGAACTGTATTCCAGATTCCGGAATGAATTGTATTCCAGGTGCAATTGTAACGCAGAGCTTAACGCTTGTCAGCGTTATTTTTTTTTTAAAATAATACAGTTTCTTCCAACGATAACAGACGTTACACAAATCTGTTAGTTGCAAAACACGTGGCAATCCTAAAAACTGTTCCAGATGCATTTTCCACGAATAAAAACGTTGACTAAGCCGTTAAAATTTATCCGTTACACGCCGTGGTCTAACGGGAGCGAAAGTTGTGGGATCCGTTACGACAGAAGGACAGGTGGCAAGCGCTGAACCGTTAGAAAATAGATTCCATCAGTACATTCCGTTACTTTAAAAGTTAGGGTATCAGTTACGCCGACGCAACGGTGCTGGCTGTTTCGAAACAGTCACGAAAACTGCCAGCTGGCAAACGGATAAACCGTTACTGCAAAAAACACCGTTGGATATAATGTTACAGTTAAGAGTTGTTTTATCAGTTACTGCCCACCGTAACGGGTAGACCGTTACAGTAGTTTGCCACGCGGCACGGTATGATGGTATGTCTCATCCGTGACAATAATTACTGCAACAGATGCATGTGTTGCTGTAATTATAATTACACCAACGACAGATCCGTTGCTGTAATTATCCCAACACTAACAATAACGGCGTCCCGCCAACGGCCACTCGTCGTTGCTTTTATTTTTTGCAACGACCCACCGCCGTTGCTAAAAAGTCAATTTCGTGTAGTGCCAGTAGAAAAAACTCGAGACCTCGTCCATATTGAACACCGCACAGTACTAACTGTCTACAAACACTAGCCTACTATAAGACTTCGGTCTGGGATGTAACAGAGACCAACTCCAACCTTCCAAGTGAATTGGCTATTGTCGCACTCCTTACGTCTCTAAATCCCCCACAAATCGTCGCGCACTTGATTCCCCTAGCGAACATCCTTTACAGGCCTAGGAATTGGTTTTACCGCTGTTAAAGGCTTATGTCAACAATACCGGCTTTGCAACCTTAATTATCAACTGTATGTTTTGAACTGTTCTTCAGTTTAACATACGTAAGATGACTTTTTTCGGATTACTCCAGGTCATACGGAAATCCACTTACAAGTGGGGGCGGACAAGTAAAACCTAGTTAACTATGCCCAACTTGTCTCTACCTACGAAGAAGAATCACTTAAGAAACTTACACAACTGGAGTTAACTAGGTCTTACAACACCGTGTGCAGCCGTACGTTGTTTCATTTAACCTTGTATGTAACGTATCAGTTCTTGAATAGCCTTATTGCAAAAGAAAAGTACTATAGAATAGACAAGAACGTGATCAGGTTACCAAGGTTACAGGTTAATCTGATAACAACCACAGAGGTACGTTATCGCCTATCTGTGCTTCCTAACTCTCAAGAGAAGTATTTATAGTCGTTAGGTAATTCCCACAGAGGAACTGCTACCTAAGAGGATGACTACCACAACAAGCCTACACCGAAGTGCAAAGATTTTACGATCAATCCACAGAGAAACTCCACGTATGCTTGATGCTTGTGGTTTTCGTTCTTTAACCCTCTATTTATAGTTCTCAATAAGATAGGTTGCTTTGATATAAAGCAATAAATTTCTTGACCTACAAGTTAGTAAGTGCCCATGTAAACGTCCTCGTTACTTTGCTTGCACACAAAGAAACCCTAAGTTAATCTCAATTGGAATTCTTTTAACATTTATCTGCCAAGTGGTTTGTTAGCTCTTAACCACTTCAAGTAGAAATTCAATGACCATGAGAACACCTTTATCTTATTGACTCATTGAGATTCGTTAGATAGACCACATAAGATATTTCGTGATAAACCAAGTCCAACTAAGAGATTAGGAGTTAGTTGTTTAACCCGCGTAAAAATCCCGCAGAATATTCACTCGGACGGTTCGGAAACCGTCCATCTGAATTCCGACCAAATGCATCGAATATGTGGTTCACGTACATGTACGCGTACAAATTGACTTTTTGGAACTCAGGAGGAAAATTCGGAGTCATTGTTCACGAACCGGTTCGTGAACCGTCGTCATTCAAATTTAAGGTTTAACTGGATCCGATAGAAGTTCTGGGCTGGGCAAGTACTTAGACGTTCTGGGCTAAGGTTTAATCCATGGACCTGCTCTAGAGTACTCCTTTAGATTTACCCAGATTCCTACATGTGATTTGCAAGCAAACCATTGTTGTGGAAAATGTATTGAATCTATCTCATGTACCTTGTAAACTTAGTATGGTGGGAACACATACCAACATAACTCATGGTTATGTAGACAAGAGTACCAATCTCAATCGCTATTAGTATCTCTACTAATGTAGCCGACTATTTCGAAAGATAAAATAAGTAGAATAGAAGAAATTCCATATAAAGTCATAACTCCTACCAACCTTTTGTCGATGAAGAATATTTGATGTCTTCTTTATAATTGCAGTCTTTTTCGTCAAGGTCTCTACTACTTTGTCTATATCCCAATTCCGAAATCTAAACTATAGTAGACTAAATCAAGAATTGTGTTTTGACACCTAAAACTCACAACTAGCTTGACATACCAACGCTAGTGGGTTTGAACGGACAATGCCCTAACAGTAATAACCATAGCGTCCTCTCCTTTCCTACAACAAGATGGTTGATTAACTCTCTAAGAAAAAGATACATATACCCCGGACCCTAAGATTCCTTTTATAGGTTATACTAACTCGTTCCTCAAATAACCTCTAAGAAATCCTTGACTTGCAAGAATTCCTAGCATGCGAGGATTCCTTGGCATACTAGATTAGGAAAACACCAAACTTGGGAAACACTACAAGTAATTGCACCGACCTAATAATAGATTATAGAACTCCTTTAGGATTCTAGAACATTCTTTCACGGAACAAAATACCCAACAGACATACCCGACCAGCAAATTCTATAATCTGCATACTAGTTATACCTTACTCGAAATGAGAAAAGGTATTGCATTTGAGCTGATAATCACAAGGAGCGGAAGGAGGATTTCGTATATATTGTAGAGGGGATGTCAATTGTAATGGTTTCTTTTATGTATGCAACTTCCATAGCCGGCCAAAATAGCCAAAAAATTGGTTTTAAGTGTCCCATAGGAACCGGCCTAATACTGGTAAACTTGTAGTCAAGTTATTTATACTCCAAACGTTTATAAAGGGGAATTAGTGTATTAAAATCTTTTGGAAGTCTGGTTACCTGAAATTTATCTTCATGGAGGTCAAAAAATAGTTAAACATAGCAATTTTATTCTCTGTCGTACATCTCCCAGTGAAGATCTGGATCGATACGGGTGGAACGAATCTGATATTATCCCTTTGACGCCCACGTGAGTAGCATGTGGTATCATCGGATTCAATCTCTTTTCATAATTGAGTACTTCCCAGTGTTAACATCAAGTACTTAAAATGTATTTTACTATCTTGACGATATACACATTCGAAAAAACAGATAGCCTTATCTTTTGTCAAAGAATCATATCTAAATTGCCAATTTACTGCCATTACAAATTCTATAGTCCGAGCACGAGAGACAATACGTAGTTTCTCGAATTCGCTAAAGTTAAAGATCTCAATGGCAAAATAATTTGTGTCCTTATAATTATAAGAGGAGCTCTTATCAATCACCAGAAAACATGCTAAACCATTAAAAGCACCGATAAATTTCCTTCTGCAACTGTTTTCAAAATTGTAAGAGGACAAACTTTATAATTATTATTACCAGCTAAAAATTCATATTTTTCCAAGTAGAACAAGTGATTAATTTAATATTCTTCTCTATTTATAATATATATTTTTTTTAAAACGATGTTCAATTCCATCAAAAAAATCGGCAAGAATTAAAATATCAGTTGAGGATTATTTTAGGATTCAAGAAAGTGAGTTCAACAAACCGCGGATCATTGACGCTTGAGTTGAGCCACAACTTACAAACACAATGAAATTTCATCAAAGTTTTGACAGGAAGTTTTTGTAATATTAGAAGAGTTACCTCATGAGGAATGTGTGCACGAGGATAACCACAACGTTTAGCCTCTGTCTCATCAACTGATATTCATTTGTGTTTCAGCTGTGAACTTTTACATGCCCAACTTAAAATTATGTTTATAGTATTTTCTTGAAATCTGAATTGCTGATTTCCTTTTCCCATTCCGAATTCGTATTGGGCAGGCTAGATATGGTGTTTGGTACATGGTACATATTGAAGCCCGTACGAAAAAGACAAGTCTGTAAGAGTTAAGATGCACCAAGTTGGAACCAAGTGAAGTTAGATAATTATTACCAAAACAAGATGATGCAATTCGATTTTAATCAAAATATAATGTGACGGTCTACCGTTTTATCAAAATAAATGCAAAATCTAGATTGAAGAATGATATCAAAAACTTTGTTGTGATGTTCGCACAATTCAGCGTGGTAGTAGTTCCCAAAACATATGATAAAGTGCAAGCTACCAGTGAAGTGTGACAACCCGCAAAGATTAATGGGATGGGAACCAGCAGAAAGCCTTAGTCAATTCTAAGTCTTGAGATCTTATCCAACTTATTTAATTTCATTTATTTATTTTGAACAAAAATATCAATCCCAATCTTATTGCCTTTACAAATTTAAATTAGTTCTAGGTTCACTAAATTAAATTCAAATCCTCATGGACAACGACCCGTACTTGTTACTTATACTACAATTGGCCTGTGCGCTTGCGGATAAGAATAAGTTCTTTTAATCTATTTAATTAGGTTAGTTTGAAAATATATCATCAAATATAGATGTAATAAAAGTTACGGCTATAGTTCACTATTGAAACTTAGACGTAACCTATGTTGAAGAAGTAATCTACTTACAAGAAAAAAAAAATACGGCTAAGATGAGAACAATTATAATTAGACGTGAATTATACCTGTAAAATGATGGAAGATAATGCCAAGAAATTTTTTTAAAAAAAAAACATCATAGTAAAAAAACTATAACTTATATAAGAACAAATGATAAAAACAAACCTCGGGCATGCCACCTCGTACAACTGCATTGTTTGCATTGTGGTTATTGTTATCACTGCCGGTGCTACCATATGTATGTGCTTGAGACTCAGGATGTTGTTGATTGCCATTTGTGGATGTGGATTAGGTGGTGGTGGTGGTGGTGGGAGAAGAAGATGATAATGGAAATCAGGAGGAGGACAGTTCTCGGCGGTGGTTAGGTTGAATATAGAGTGAGGACCCATCAGATTGAAATAAATTAAAATGTCGTTATTAAAAATTTCTTAACCTTGATATGTCAACCATTGCTGAAGAGCAATGGGTATTCCGATCCTCTCTTGAATCCGTGCTTTTAAATGTAGTACGGATGCATAAATGGCGCAATAGACATACGGCCAGCCCCTAGGTACTATTCCGAAGTCATGTACAACAACTGTAACAGACGTGACGCTCGAAAGTAAATCATGAGCCGGAAGAATTAGAAGTTGTTCCATTGTGTCCTGATAACATTATCAAAATGATACATGTTAAGAAAACTAGTACAACAAGTAAATATGCTAAAGAAATCAAACTTTAAAGATGAAATAGCAAAACCCCCAAAAGAAACAGATAAATCAAAAACTAGTACAACAAGTAGATTTGCTAAAGAAATCAACTTTAAAGATAAAACACCAAAACCCCCAAAAGAAACAGATAATCAAAACTAGTACAACAAGTTTATTTGCTAATGAATCAAACTTTAAAGATAAAACAGCAAAACCCCCAAAAGAAACAGATAAAACAATATTTAGTACAACATTCAACTTGTTTTCTCATGATGCTTGCTAAAGAAATCAAACTTTAAAGATAAAACATCAAAACCTCCAAAAGAAACATAAATTATAGAGTTAGGGTTTGAAGTACGTACTTCAGATGATGAAGGAAATCGACATGTTAAGCTAAAAACTCGTTCCATTTGGAAGTTAAAGATTACAACTCAAAACTCGTTTCATTAAGTTGTTACTACTTGCGAACAACAACTACAATCACAAATCAAAACTACATCATCACCAGGTACATTGATTTCATAAACAATACAAATTTTCCTCCATTAACAATCTCCAAAATCATACAATGAATCGATATCTACAAACAACTACAACACCACAAACAATCTTTCATTACTTACTTAAGGAATATAAACAAGTAGAAATCGGTAAACAGAAACTAGGGTTTCATATGACTTGTAGAGAGTGTATTACAGAGTGAAGAAAACGAGTAAATGGAAGACTGGAGGAGAAGGAGAGGAATGAAATGGGAATCCGAAGGAAATATGAGTGTACTTTCTTGTTTCCCACTCAAATGTCCCTCTTATACTTACACTCCTCTTACACGCGGCTTTAGATAGATTCCATATTTGTAGTCTTGTACTAGTTTGCATCAATTTGGCGTCCTTTGGCAGGGACGGACCCAACAAATTGTGTTCGGTAGAGCTATATTATGTAGTGCGAGAATACATATAATCTTATATTTTTTATCAATGAATCATATCCAATTGCCAATCTGTTGCGGTCACATATTATATGTTCCAAATGCGAGAGACAATAAATACTTTCTCGAATTTGCTAAAGTTAAAGATTTCAATGACAAAATAATTTACGTCCCTACAATTATAAGAGGAACTCTTATCAATTATCAGAAAACATGTTGAACCATTACAATCACCGATAAATTTCCTTTTGCAACTGTTTTTCAAAATTGTAAGATGAAAAACTTTATTATTGAAAAGACGAGGGTACCGAGTACACCACCAATCTTTATTTTGGTCCACCTATAAGTCAAACCTTGAAAGGTTCCTGTACTCAAGAACTCAAGAACAAGATCTCCTTCAGATCTGATTGATTCACACAAGGGAGTCAATACAAGAATCTGAAAGGTTATGTCAACAACCAAGTACAATACTTTAATTATAAATGATAAATCAAATATAATGCGGAAGTAAAGTAAAGTACACACAAGATTTTGTTAACGAGGAAACTACAAACTCGTAGAAAAACCCCGGGACCTAGTCCAGTTTTTGAATACTCTTAAGAATTAAGTCGCCAACACACCTACTCTCAGACTTCGAACTAGCTGTTAATTGGTCATTCAATTTCTTTGGAGGAAAAAAATTACAAGACTTTTAGCTATATACAGACACTCTCTAACAGCCTAAAGAGTGCCTATTAGCTAATACTAATAATAAAAGACTGAAAAAAATAAACACTTTGCTCACAACCTTACATACTTTTAATTAAGACATAAAATAATCAGAACAAAATTCTTCTTGTAGCCCTTTTACGGTCCTGATAGCTTCATGACATTCGAATTGGGTAATTCAGTAAACAAGGCAAGCCCTGATATACCAAGCCCAATTATAATACAAGCCCTCGTTGCGTAAGTGTTGTTGGACTTGAGTAGCAACACCACATAGACCCCTCCCACAGGCCCAATCCGCACAAATATTTGTAGCCCCATAGAGAAGCCACTGATCCAAGTGTAAACCCGAATCCAAATAATACAGCAAACCCGAAAACAATTTGGAGCCCCTTAACAAAAACTCCGGATTAGAATATAAGCACGGGCCAAAATATCCAGACAGGCCCAAAAGTCTGTCTGAATTTGCTGCCTGAAGACGAAAAATTTCGTCAAATGCCTGACCCAGAAAAATACCATGGCCAAACAGTATTCCACCATTGTCGAATAGCCCAAACCCGAGTAGATGAACCAGGAAAACTAGCCCATTACCTTTCTTCTTCACGACACAACACAATAATGGAGTTTAGGATGATCATCTTGATCATCATGATCAAAAATTTGATCTCGAGCTGTATAACCCTAATACGAGACTTCGAACTAGCTGGTGCAGATAATATGACCCTAATACGACTATTAGTCACAAAGATTTCCCCTCAGTATTCATACGCCTCCAACCACAGCAAGGTGGTCACGCACATGTACTCCCTTACGCAAACATACGTCCTTTACTGTCTTACGCAAGAGTTGCCTCACAGCCCGTCACGAAGACTATCGCTACCCGACCTCCAATCGGACGATTACAACCTTAGTGGACAACAACCAAATAGTGGCAGGTCAAATCGCTAGATGATATCCTTGGTAACTAACAGATATTTCACCGAAGTTGTTTTACACCAAGAGCGAGGATATTGAGTTTACTTAGGCAATAAACACCTCGAGATATCGATCAAGGTTTCAAAACCTAAACTCCCGAAAGAGTAACCTTGTCGTCCCAGTTGGAATCAAGCAGATAGCTGTAGCAAGTACGTACAATATGATATGACCTTGAAGAACAGTGTAACTGCAAAGAACAAATCTAATAACAACAATCTTGATTCCACTCAATATCTATAGTTTAGGCACACAAACCGAAATCGACTTGCTGACAAATCCAGGTTAATAGATAAAGAGTATGTTCTTATCACAACGATTTTGAGTAGCCTTATATTAGAAGAGAAGGACCATAGAATAAACAAATGATAGACGTGATAGAACATAACACAAGTACAATACAAAGAAGACTAGTAAACATAAACTATTTTCTCGTAAGAGGTACTTTTAGGATTCTCGATCCCTAGATAAGACTTTCTCGCAATTCTAGACCGAGAGCAAAAGCTCAAACATAACTGAAAAGAAAAGCGGCAGACACAAGCTATTTGAGAAAAGCTTGGTAGAGGGATAAAGCTTTTAGGAGAGAAACCACTCCTATTGTAGGTGAAGAAAATGCCATACGCCAAATAGTAAGAACTTAAGTAAAGATTTGTGTTAAGAAGGGCATCCATAAGAGAAGAAGCATAAGTGACAGCGGCTCTTGTCAGCGGTAGTCACTTACAACAGAAGAACGCTGAAGACCTCCTTGGGATAGCGGTATACTCAAGAATCACATCAGCGGTAAAGCCTCGACAAAAGCTGAATAAGTTAGTTGAGCATTTAACGTTGGGCAGAACGGTCGGATTGGCAGAGTTGAATGGTTGACTCAGTGGAATCTGAGTCATTGATCTTATCCTACACAATGGAATGGCGCCGAAGTTATAAAGGGAAGGCGCTGAGTTATTGAAGAAGTATAGCGGTAAGGCGGTGAGGAACAGGACAAATAGTGTCAGAATAGTTTGTACTTATTAGCTGTATTCCATTACTTGTAAACGCCTATATAAGGCAGTGTACGCCCTCGTTGGGAGGGGTTGGAAGAGTGATTGCTAGGGTTTGGCTAGTAGAGAGGAAGCAAGTCCTAACTCTCTGTTATCCAAATTATTGGTGAGATCTTGATATGCTGTAGAGAGATCCATAGCAAGGTGAGATGCTTGGATTCCATCAATAATAATACATATTTGAGTGTTTTGGCTTATTTGACTGTTATGTGATACTTGTTATTTATCTTTGGTATTGTCTCCTGTTCATGCATAAGTGCTGATTTGTATGTGGAAAGATACTTATCCTAAGTAAGTATATTATATCATGTTCATGGTCTTAAATAGGGGTGTATTGGTAAAATCTTCACTATGAGGATTTTACCAACTACATTTTGGCGCTAGAAGAGGTCTGAACTTGTGATTTTCAACATTTTTTCTTCTTATTTTCATGAAACTTAGGTTATCTTTATGGTAAGAAGGTTTTTAAGTAGTGATTATATTGATTGTGTTGGATAGATACTAGCTTTTTAGCTATAGCAGACATAAACATATTTACTATTGATAAGGAGGCTGAACCTTAAAAGGCTTCTTTGTTAGGAATTATAAAGTGTTTTGAGTATGATTATTGTTGTTTTAACAACACTTATGTTGCTGGTGGTTTCTAACCATACATATGCTTGTAAATTTATTAGAGTCTTCCATTTAACAGCACCTATGATACTGTTGCTGTAAAATCTTTATAAAACCATGAGAAAACTTCTCTGTTAAGGCGTGTTAGACGTCATTAGTATATTTTTAGATGTGTTGGAGCACGTAATAAGGATTTCTTGTTTAAGATACTTGAAAACTTTTGTTTACATGATAAGTTCATATACGTCATTAGAAATCTAGGATGAAGGTGGATTGTTATGTTAAACACGATTCTTAGCAGATATGTTCTATTCTAGATGTCATAGTGTGGTTTTGGATTAAAAGTGTTATGAAAAGTTGTTAACAAAACCTTCATGTCGTACAGATTTTGATCTTTGATAGGGGTATGGTTATCAAACTTTGGTGTTTTTAGGGTTTCAATGAATTTTCAAAATTTAGGGTTTCCTTCCAACTGCCGACAAGACTAGGTCATGCTCTGCAAATGTTGTTGCTGCTGTTCTGTGCTATTTTGTTTGTTTCCTACTTTGTCAGAAATTGTTCAACCGCCTCCACTAACGAATTTGGCATTTGCTAACAGTCAAGCTAGCTTAATACTGTCAGGAAGTGCTTTTGTTGTTTTCTACACAGGATATCAACATGACGACTAAGCGGAAAGGAGGTACAGCGTCAACAAATAAAGCTTCGAAATTTCCTACACCCGCTGAGTCTGTTTCCCTTTCTAATCGACACAACTTGAGAAGTTCAGCAGTACCACCGTTAGGATTTGCACACGATTTTTTCTTGAATGGCAATGCTAGTCAGCGGTCAACAACACCACAGCAGGTGATTCATCAACAACAATCAACAACACCGCAACCAGTGAGTCAGCAACAACAGCCAATGGCGCCGACAGCAGAACAACAGCAGACAGCAACAACACAATCAGCGGTACCTCAACAGAAGACAGAGGCTTTGGGTCCTATTCTGATGCAAGACGTAACACACTTAGATGGAATACCAGAAGAGGATGAAGAAGAAGAAGTCCCAGCGCAAAGTAAAGGAAAAGCAGTAGATGACGGCACCATCAAAGAAACAGCAATCCCCAGTGAAACATCTCATGCAGTTGAAGGACTATCAAGAGTAGTAAATGGTAATCTCAACTCCAATGGGTTACCCTCGAGAGTAGCTGGTAATACATCAAAAGAGATAGGAGGTAGCAGCAGAATGGTGACAGCTGTTGGAGCATCAAGAACAGCGCCAATAACAGTGTCGGAAGGAAAATCCGCTAACAATACTGAAGAATTGCTAAAGAAGTTTTTTGAGCAGAGCACCATAAATCAAGCTCAGATGCAGTTGCAAATGCAAAGACAGATGGACATCATCCTACAGAGCAACTTACAATTGGCAGAACAACATAGGCAACTAATGGAAAGTCGAAGCAGAAGCCGCTCAACTCGTACAGTACACAAACATCAAAAGAGCAGATCTGCAAGGCCAGAGGTGGCAGCATCTACATCGAAAAAGGAAGAAGGAAGTAAGACAGCTGGGAAATCTAATCACGGTGAAGAAAGTTACGCTGACTCGGGCAAGATGGAAGATATACAAGAGTACATCTCAAGAAGATTACGCCGTATGGAGAAAAAGATTGAAGAAACCGCCGGTCAGACAAAAGACGATAAACTAAAAAAGGCAATTTCAGAAGCAAAAAAGACGCCATTTGTAGATGAAATCACGTATGGATATGTATCCAAGAGATTTAGTATGCCAACTTTTTCATCAATCTTTGACGGTACAGGAGATCCCACATTACACTTACAGAGCTACAGAAGAGATTTAACAGCATGGACCGGTTCAGATCCAATAATGTGCATGTCGTTTGCTGCTGCTCTCAAGGATGAAGCTTTGGCCTGGTTCAACAGTCTGAGAGAAAAGTCAATTGACAAATACTTGCAGTTGGAAGAGAAATTTATTGCAAATTACATTCAAAACAAGAGAGTGCGCCCAGGGGCAGAGAAGTTATTTAACAACAGGAAAAGACCTATGGAAACGTGTAGAGGTTATATCATGAGGTGGAGAAAATTGTGTAGTGAAGTAGGGACGGCGGTATCTGACAAAGAAAAGATGGGAGCATTTATCAGCGGTATGGAGACAACAGATCAAATGCTCCAGTCTTTATATTGGACTCCAGTAGCAGATATAGGAGAGTTAAGGGCAAGACAGAATGAATGGTTGATATATGAAGAAATGCGAGAAGAAGAAGAGCGCCAGAAGAAAGAAAGCGCAAAGCATGCTCACTCTATCAACAACTTGTCGCCGGAAGAACAAGAAGAAGCAAGAAAGGAATGGATTAGAAAGGAACACAAAAAATTAGAAGCAGAAGCAGCAACACCTTCAGCGGCAGTTGTCCCACATCAACAGCCACAAGAACGACAACAGTATCAGCAGAATGGCAATCAACAGTGGAATCAGGGAAAGAGAGATACTTATGCTGGAAGA
Source organism: Papaver nudicaule (assembly GCA_023529015.1). NCBI lineage: Eukaryota > Viridiplantae > Streptophyta > Magnoliopsida > Ranunculales > Papaveraceae > Papaver > Papaver nudicaule. Next base: position 16,694 of record JAJJMA010177220.1, read on the forward strand.
GATGATCAAGACAACAGGGGAGGATATGACAATAGAGGCAGATACGCCAACAACGATAGAAGAAATTACGGCGACAACAGAGGAGGATATGATAATAGGCGACAAGGGAATGGTGATAGAAGATTCAATAACGACAATCGAAGATTCGGCGACAGAAAGTCAGGATATCCAGATTTCCAAGACGCCACGCTACCAAAATTACGTGTCACATATACTGATGCATTTGGACAGATAGAAAGTTCAGCATCTAGGAGTGAAATCCGCTATCCTTTTAACAGAGGCAATCCGGCGAACCCTATTTCCAATACTAGTCAATACTGCCAGTATCATCAGTTCCATGGTCATTCAACTGAAAACTGCACAGGAGTTCAGCGAGAGGTGCATAGATTCATCCGTATGGGAAGATTTCAAGATTTCTTAGAGCTACCACCAGCGCCACCATTGGAGGTTCAGCCAACCCAAGCAGTGCAGCCAAAGCCTGAAGTATTTGAAGTTGAAATTCAGCGTGATTTGAAAGAGTTGAATTGTTTCTCAATTGTGCATTCAACAATCAGTAGAGATGAATTTCATAACAATGTAATGTCAAGAATCCACAAGAGGGATAGCAGTGGCAAGGAGATTTTCAGCGTCGCCATCAAGAACAGTCCGCTCTTAGAATGGATGAAAAAGCCAGTCAGTTTTTCGGCGGTAGAACTATCACCTGAGGCAAGAAGCCATTTGAATCCATTGGTCCTTACTATTCAGATAGGAAAATTCAAGGTTCCAAGAGTGCTGGTAGACCCAGGAAGTTCTGTGGACATCCTATTCAACTCAGCGTACCAGGCCATGGATTCTAAGGAAGAACCAGTGGAAGCATTAATTCCCTCTTCATACAGTATTTATGATTTAATGGGATAGCATCAAAACCTAAGGGAGAAGTGAAGATGAAAGTTGTTACATGTAAGACCTTAATAATGGACACCACTTTCTGTGTTGTGGAGGTAGACTCGCTGTATGCAGCAATCCTTGGCAGACCATGGTTGCACAGCATCAAAGGAGTACCTTCGACTTATCATCAGCGGTTGCGTTTTCCAACTCCAGAAGGGGTAGCTGAATACATTGGCGACTCATCTACAACAAAGGCATGCAATGAAGTAGACGTGAAGATGCGAGAATCTCGAAAGGCCAGGATGAATGAGAAAAGGAAGTAGACAAAAGAAGCAACCAAGACTAAAGAAATAGATGAACTAGCCGCTGACCCTAACAAATATATTCTTTCTGTAAAAGAAGGTGATTCAGCGGTAGGACCTTCAGCGGCACCTTTATAGCAACTAAAGGAACCTTCGCCTATGGGTGAGCCAGATCTGCACTTTACAGCGGTAGAGCCTACAAGGGAAATCAACATAGGTGAAGAAGATGCTCCTAAGATAGTAAAAATTGGTACCTTATTGAATGAAGAAGAATCTCGGCAATTAGAGGCACTATTAAGAGAGTATGTGGATGTTTTTGCTTGGGGCATGAACGAGATGCCGGGTATTGATCCAGAAACTGCATGCCATAGGTTGGATATAGATCCAAGGATCAGGCCATTCAAACAGCGTCCAAGGAAGTTGGCACCAGCGTACAAGGAGGCGGTGGAAGCAGAGATTGACAAGATGAGGGCGTCAGGAATTATTAGACCAGTTCAATATCCGGAATGGATAGCTAATATGGTGGTGGTTCCTAAGAAGAATAAAGGAGTAAGAATTTGTATTGACTTCAGCGACTTGAATAGGGCGGGTCCCAAAAACAGCTTTCCATTACCAAGCATAGATCAGACTGTCGATGCCACCTCTGGGCATGAGCTGCTATCTTTTATGGACGGTTATTCTGGGTATAACCAGATACCGCTTGCTGAAGAAGATCAGCGTCATACGGCCTTTTTCTCCACGGGTTTATTTTGTTATACAAGAATGCCATTTGGTCTCAAAAATGCTGGCGCCACATATCAAAAAATGGCTCAAGATATGTTTGAGAAATGGATAGGTAAAACTATGGAGGTATACGTGGATGACATGTTGGTCAAGAGCAAGAAAAAGAAGGATCATGTACAAGACTTGAAAGAAATTTTTGATCACATGAGAATAACTAAGTTAAAAATCAATCCAGCAAAGTGTGTATTCGGCGTCACATCCGGAAAGTTTTTGGGTTATGTTGTTACAAAGAAAGGAGTAGAGGCAGACCAGGCCAAAGTCAAAGCTGTTTTGGAAATGCCCTCGCCGGTAACTCTGAAGGATGTCATGCGCTTAAATGGGGTATTGGCGTCTCTCAACAGATTTATATCTCGATTCTCTGACAAGTGCAAATTATTTTTCCAAATGCTGAAGAAAGGAGAAAAGTTCAACTGGACAAAGGACCATGAGGAGGCCTTTCAGGGAATAAAGAAGTATTTAGCTACCTTGCCAGCTATTCAACCGCCGGAACATGGAGAAGAATTGAGGGTCTACTTGGCGGCAACATCGTCAGCGGTCAGTGCAGTCTTAGTGCGGACAAAAGGAGGAGAGACACCAATTTATTATATCAGTCGAACTTTACAACCTGCTGAGAAGAATTATACTAAGATAGAGCAACTAATACTAGCTCTGGTTTTCGCCACTAACAGACTTCGCCCATATTTTCATGCTCATCCCATAACGGTGCTTACCAAAACTCCTATTGAAGCTATTCTTCATAGTTCTCAAAGAGCAGGACGTATTGCAAAATGGAACGCTCAGATAGATCAATATGGTGTTAAATATGAAATAAGGACAGCGCAAAGGTCACAAGTTATTGCCGACTTCTTGGCGGACTTCCCCATAGAAGAAGAAGAAGAAACTGAAGACATTCCATTCATGGAAAAGGAAGACCCAGATGAAGGAGTACCAGACTTACTAAAAAGAGATCCGAACCAGTGGGAAGTGTATGTTGACGGCTCAGCTAACAAAGAAGGTAAAGGAATTGGCATAGTCTTTATCTCACCAAAAGGTTCAAGAATAGTCCACTCATTCAGATTAGAGTTCCCAGCTACAAACAATGAGGCAGAATACGAAGCGGTGATACATGCTATGAGACTCATAATCGAAATGGACATCAGCAACATTCGTTTGACTAGTGATTCTCAGCTTGTCATTCGACAGATCTTAGGCAGATATGAAGCCCATGATAGCTCACTAAAGCAATATTTGCAGTTGGCGAGAGAATACGCTAACAAGATCACTGGTCTGGAATTTAGGCATATATGTAGAAATGACAACAGACATGCTGATGCACTAGCATTTATCTCTTCAATGATGGCAGATCCAGAGGTACCGGCGATAGCAATTGAAAGGCTAAAAATGTCATCAATAGAGGGAAGAAGGCAACAGGAAGTCTTGGCGGTAGACGTTGAAGAATCAGCAGAAACAGACTGGAGAGTTCCTATCCGATATTATTTGGAGCATCTTACCACTCCTGGAAACAAATTGTTAGCGCACAAAGTCATCAGCAGGTCAAGAAATTATGAACTAAGAGATGGTGTCTTATACAGAAGATCATTTGCTGGGCCACTATTGCGATGCGTATCAAGAGATAAAGGAAAGAAGTTGCTGAAAGAAATTCATGAAGGGGACTGTGGAAATCACAGCGGGCAAAGGGCGATGGCTCTAAAAGTAAAGATGCAAGGGTATTACTGGCCTTGGATGAATGGTGATTCTGCTGAATATGCTAAGCGGTGTAGGAATTGTCAGTTTTATGCAAATAAGATAAAAGCGCCAGCAGTCTCGTTAAATTCAGTATTAAGCCCTTGGCCCTTTGCCAAATGGGGGATTGACATCATCGGACCGCTGACACCAGGGTCGGGACATCGCAAATATATTATTGTGGCAACAGATTATTTTACCAAATGGTGTGAAGCTAAGGCGCTCAGACAAAGAACAGGAAAAGAAGTATTTACATTTATATGGGAAAATATATTCTGTCGTTTTGGTGTCCCAGCGGAAATTTGCACTGACAATGGGAAAGAATTGGTTGGTGAAAACATTGAAAACCTGCTGGCAACATATGGCGTCAAACTGGGAAAATCCACTCCTATTTATCCTCAAAGCAACGGGCAGGCGGAGGCCACCAACAAAACAATAGGAATGGGGTTAAAAAAGCGAGTTGAGGGACACAAGAAAGCATGGTGTGAGCATCTCCACAACGTCTTATGGTCTTACAGAACTACAATTAGAGAAGCAACTGGGGCATCTCCTTTTTTACTCACATTTGGTGCTGAGGCAGTACTTCCATCAGAAGTCATGTTGCCAACAACAAAACACGAAGCTTGGGAGAAGAACCTCAATACAGATTTAATCTTAGCAAAACTAGATGACTTGGAAGAACAGCGGCTTATTGCTTTGACTCATATGGAGAATTATCACCGCCGTCTAGCCAGGGAGTACAACAAGCGTGTGGTGAAAAGAGATTACCAACCTGGTGACCTTGTGTTAAGAGAGATACCGCCGTATCAGAAGAAGAAAGGATGTAAAAAGCTGGAACCTAATTGGGAAGGCCCTTATGTCGTCAAGCGTGTAGCGGGTAGTGGAGCTTATGTGTTAGTTGATGAGCATGGAAAGGAACTTGAGCATCCATGGAATGCCAAGTTTATCAAAAGGTTCTATCCATAAGGATATATGTAAAAATCCGAAGTCTTGGGCAGGCATAATACCCAAGAGGTTTTATTAGCTTTTGTAATCTGCAGTGAATAAGATCCGGGGATGTAGGTTTGCTTTATGCGCTGAACCCCGTTAACAAATTATTGCGTCATTACTTTTTACAAACGGCGACAAAATACGCTGAGGCAAATTTGCCAAATAAAAATTCTACAAGGCTTACATAGCCATACGCTGAGGCAAACTTGCCAAATAAAAATTCTACAAGGCTTACATAGCCATACGCTGAGGCAAATTTGCCAAATAAAATTCTGCAAGGCTAAATAGCCGTCCGCTGAGGCATAACTGCCAAGAAATTTACAAGGCTCAAAAGCCATATACTAAGGCAAAACTGCCATGGAAGTCATACGCCGATGTATACGAAGAATTTTAAATGTCTGACTAAGAGTAGTTCTGCCTACTAGCACATTAAAATGCCTGACGCGTTACTTGTTGATCTGTAAGTGATGGCAGAAAAATATAAAACTCCAGGGAACTCCCGGTTGGGACGGCTCCTGGTTAACCAACCACTTATAATAGATCGCCGACGGGCACAAGTAACAATGTATAGCGAAAATGGGGGCGATGTGGCCAGAATGAATGCTGTCAGTTCATCACTAAGCAAAATGGATTCGATTACACCGGTGGAAACAAATAGAAAGATTTATATATATAACGAAAT
>JAJJMA010177224.1:0-13020 GCA_023529015.1 Papaver nudicaule
AATGGTTTTTAGCAGTTTCTCAGAGATCTTTATCATTAACGCAACCTTCATTTTGCTTTGTCGACCTCAGATGTGAGAGTTCTGGGAAACTATACATTCATGTCTCTCCTTCTCCACATGTGTTGGTACTGCTACAGTGAATCCTCACAAAACAAAGATAATGGTAGTAACTAGTAAGTAAGATAAACCAAGACAAACTAATGAACATCAAACATAGACTGATGTATTGAGGCTTCCTCACCAACAGAAGTTGGGGATGAAAATATGTTGCTCATCATGTTTGCCGAATCGATCTCCTCCATTTCGGCAAACTTCATAAGCAGTATATTTCATCTCCAAACTCAATGATGGTGAGTTGTTCCTAATACTCCAAAGCATGTATCACATACTATTATAATGAGATTATATGATATGTAAACAAGCCTTTGGACGAAAAAAGGTGTCCTGCAGCAGCCCCTTGCTCAAAGAATCCTCCTCGCAAGACAAAGATAATGTAGCAAGTAAAAATCAAGCAAGATTAACTGATGATAACAACATATCTAGTGCGAAGGGATCGAGGCTTCTCACCAACATAAATTGGAGACAGAATATATTGCACGTGAGGTTTGCTGCATCTATCTCCTACATTTACAGCAAACTTCACTTGCAATTCATCTTGTCTCCAAACAGTCAATGGTGGTGAGTTGTTCCTATTATTCCAAACACTACGCCAAATCGCCCCTTGTGCAACGGATATAACCGTTGCACAGATTTTGTGCCACGCTTATTTCCGTTTCAAAAGTGGCGTTGCACATGTGCGCAACGGATTGTGCAACGGATATATCCGTTGCACAATTAATTTGTGCCACGGATATATCCGTTGCACAAATTGTTTTCATCCGTTGCACAGAGCTAATTTGTGCCACGGTTATTTTATTTTGAGCAACGAATATATCCGTTGCAAATTTTTTAATAGGAATTAAAAAAAAAATTATTACCAAAAAATCAGGAAATATTTCTATTATTAAAATTCTTATATTACAAAATCTGCACCCTTGCATTCAATCCAACTGATCTTTTCAACAATCATTACATACAAAATGAAAGACTTGACAATATATGCTAGTGAACTACACAATGAAAGCTTGCAATTGTATTATACAGACAATATCCTAAGTACTCAAATCATATGAGTAGTAGTTTTTGCTCAGAAAAGTACCATCCTTTGTAAAGAAATATCAGAAGGTTGCCGAAGGAGGCATCTCTATAAAATCCTTCTAAATGGCGCACCATCCCCCACGTTCGATGCGCCAATGACCTCTGTGAAGATAAATCAGTTTTTACTTTCTAAATTTCTCAACATTGGTTTATACATGAGCAAGAACGAAAAGGAGGCATTACCTGCTCAGTGTCGCCCCACCTACGAAAGGCAGAGAATGACTGCAAGCGTGCCCAAAAATACTGTCCACCTATAGTAGCAAGACAGTACCATATCTTCTGAGACATAGTGAGTCCAGGTCCTTCAAGCCCCGTTCTTACTAAATAGATAACAGACAAACATAACAATGAACGACACATTTCATAATATTCCAAATTGACATAATTTCATAACAAAAAAATATTCAGCAAGTAAGCAGCAATCCTCACCTTCTTTTCCTATCATGGAGGTGGCACTTTCATCTCTATACCGTAAATTCATTAAAGCATCTCTAGAAAAGCATCAAGCTCGGAAAACAAACAACCTAGGCTGGTAAATACATAAACTGTTGGTAGCTCCACCCACTTTCCTGTTCGATTTACTTATACCAAAAGAAAGAGCCTTTATAACCATACCTGAGGGAATCACTTGGGTTAAAGCCTAGCTTATTGGAATGCTGTGAACCCCTGGTTTTTTCTTCAGAAATTTGCTGACGATAGAGAGCACAAATAGCCTTCATACAGATAGCCTTCATACAAATAATAATGTATCAGAATCACACATTTGGTAAAGCTACTGACCATCTAAACAAAGAACCTGCATAACATTTGGAACAACGATCATATGCATTTGTAAAAGAAGCTAGTCTCTGTTATGGGTAGACATGGACTGTTCTCTTTGAAACCATCGCTAAGGGAGTCGCAAATCAAAACAAATCCTTATGCACCGCGTTTCAGCTCAAGGGACTTATAACCACATGTAAAGAATAGAATATATCTGAATTGAATTTGCTAGGATCCGAAACATGGAACAGTTAACAACTCATAATCCGAATTCTGAAGAACACAAAGCAATCAAATATCAAAAATTTAGCTAAAAAAGATAAGGAAACATATACTTAGTAAACCTGGACTAATACTTCGAGTTTAATGTTATAGTTAAGCTAGCCAAATATAAGAGTGGAGGAAGAAAAGTAGCATGCAGTACACTACATCTAGTAGTTGTCGCTACTGATTTTCCCTGCAAAACAAAACTAATAGGTTAAATATAAGGTATAGTATTTGAAGACGATTAGTAGGTAAAATACAGAATAAAGAAAAAAGAAAGCAAAACTTAAGGTTGATAAACATTAATAGATTATCATTGTTCAACAGTAGCCTAAATGAAGTGTTGGCTATGAATCACTATGGCACTGGGCAAAGTTGACTTCTATCCTACTCATTGTACTATGTACCTTCATGTTTGACAGGGGAATGAAGGAAATCAAAGATGACCAACACAATAATTACTCAAGGATATGGTTTGCATAAAATAGCTACACTAACAATAGCGTATCCGATGATGTACCTGTATCAAACTTTTTGCTGTCGATGTCAACGCCAATTATACGTGAAGCACCAGCTGCTTTTGCACCCTCTGCAACCTATTTAGTAATAAGCAAGAAAGTAAATAAACATTAGTGAGCATTCCCCATACTTTATCGTAGTAAACCAGAACATAACCCAACTTGCTAAACCACTAAATCCACGGCATAACTTACGGCTCTACTGACAGAAATCAGTAGCAAGCTTCAAAACCATGGCAACTAGCTAGCATGACTGCACCACAACTCTGCCCTTGTATTAGCTTCAGGTCCTCATACAAACCAGCAGCAGCACAACTCTTCCTCTCTGCGTCTTTACATCTTGAACTTGAACCCCCAATCTTCAGAAATTCAACCAACTGAGCTCAGAAAACCCCCTTGAGTTGGGCCATTCAATCTTTCTTTCCACTTCACCATTCCTTCACAGAAACAAGCACAGCGCACTCCTTCCCTGACTGCATAAAATTGACCCAAAACAACCCACCAGATGGTTTTTGTATCTCTACATAACTCCCAGTCTTCTGATCCCACATAACTCTTGCATCTCTGCAACCACCTAAAAGTAATTGGGAATCTTTGTATCTCTACACCAAACTACATTAGAACACCAAAAAGAGATGCAGGACAAAGGGAAAAAGGACTCACGAACAACTAGACCATACTTTTATACACCTAAACACACACAACCCCAACAACAAATGTTATAGAATATAACGGAGATCAAAACCTCAAAACACACAAAAAATTCCTGCACTCATGAAAACCAACATCATTTTCTAAAGTAATAAACAAGTATAGAAGGTAACATACATAACATTAGCGACTTCATAGAGGCGAATTGATTCATCGTAACTAGATGTCACCAGACAATTTGATCCTTTATGAAAATCCATTAAACTAATTCTGCCATTCTGAGACCAACAGAAAACCCTAATTCCAAAACCTAAAATTAAAATCAAACAAAACCTAAAATCAAAATCAAACAATACCAATATCAAAATTAAACAAAACCCACAACTATAATACTAAATCAAACGAAAACCCTAATTAAGGAAATCTTAACAAAAAGGCGAGAAATCAAAAATTGGAAGTAGGGTTTTGTTTCTATACCTCGGCAGCGAGATACTCAAGAACAACAACGAGATACTCAAGAACAGCAGAACCAAGACGTTGAGCATATCGACCTTTCTTCAAGAACTCGTAATTATAAAAATCAGGAACCCTAATCTAGAAAACCCTAATTATCAGAAACCAGAATCGAGAGAAGAATGGAATCAAATGGGAGATTGATTTTCTTCTGCTGTTGCGGGGAAATGATTGAAGAATGATTGAAGATTGATTTAATCTCTGTTTTCAGAGAAGGAGAAGAAGAAGAATGAATGAAAGAAAACCCGCAGAGAAGAAGGGAAGCGTAAAATGAAAAGAAAAAAAAGAAAAATAGATTAAATGGAAAAAACAAATTTTATAGACGTTTATACCCTCGCTCAAATAACTAAACCCCCCGCGTTTGTCCCTGTTTTATTATTTCTTTTGTTTACACTTACATGTGCAACGGATATACCATTTTTTGCAACGGATTTTGTTGTGCAACGGCTATATCCGTTGCACATGAAAAAATGGAAGTGTTGCACATGGCAGGATCTGGCGTGGTGAAAGCATGTAGCACATATATTATAAAGACTTCATATGATATGTAGACAAACCTTAAGTTGAAAAGGGTGTCATGCAGCAGCCCCGTGCTCAAAGAAGCCTCCTCACAAGACATAGACAATGTAGTAAGTAAAATATCCTTGAATTGTTAGGGCATTGTCCGGTCAAACCCACTAGCGTTGGTATGTCAAGCTAGTTGTCAGTTTTAGATGTCAAAATTCAATTCTTGATTTAGCCTACTAGAGTTTAGATTTCGGAAATGGGATATAGACAGAGTAGTAGAGACCTTGAAGACGAAGACTGTGAAGACAAAGAAGACATCAATTATTCTTCATCGACAAAAGGTTAGTAGGAGTTATGACTTTATGGATATTCTTCTATTTCTACTTTCTCTATTCTTTCGAAATATAGTCGACTACTTTAGTAGTAATGTAGCGATTGAGATCGTGTTCTTGTGTAACATGGCTTTATGTCATGACCAGTGTTTGATCCCACGAATACTGTGAATCAAGAACATATGAGATAGATTCGACGCCATATGACCATTTCAATAGTTTGCTTGCAAACTGTTATGTTGGATATGGATGAATCTAAGGAGTACTCTTGAGCAAAGAGTCCATGGATCATAGCTGAGGACATTCTCATGTCTAAGTTCTGGCTCAGCCCAGTTCTTCCAGCGGATTCAGTATTTGACCTAAATTTGACTTGGACGGTACCCGAACCGGTTTCGCGTACCTGGACCAGAAATCTCCTGTGTCGCATTAGTACACGTACCAGTACGTGAACCTGACGCAGAGAAGTTTCTGGAAAGTCAAATTGCGTGAATATCTTTTAGAATTTCACTCTGAGTCAAATTCCAACTCCTTTATCTCTTAGATGGACTTGTGTGAAACATAAATACCTTTTGTGTTCCATCTAACGATCCTCAATGAGTCAATAAGATAAGATTATCTCTGGTCTGTTGGATTCCTATCTTGAAGTGTTTTAGAGCCAACAAAACACTTGGCAGATAAATCTAAAAAGGAATTTCAATTGAGATTAATCTGTATTACTTGGTTGGCAAGTTTAGGGTTTCCTTAACTTGTGGGACAAGTAATTGATTGCTTAATTCCAAAGCAACCTATCTTATTGAGTGCTATAAATAGAGGTGTCTACGGACAAATACCGCAAGCATCAAGCACACGTGAAGGTCCTCAGGGAAGTAGCGTAAACTCTTTTCACTTCGGTGAAAGCTTGTTGTGGTATAGTCATCCTCTATAGGTTGCAGCTCCTCTGGGAACTCCCTACGACTATAAAAGACTTCCTTTGAGAGTTGGGAAGCACAGGTAGATTGATCCCTCAGCGGTTGATCAGAATCACCTGTAACCTCAGTAACTTATCTTAGTTCTTGTCTATTCTAAAGTCCGTCTCTTCTGCTATACGGCTATTCAAGAACTAGTTAAGTTACGTAAAGGTTTGAAAGGTAGCAACGCATGGCTGCACTCGGTGTTGTAAGACCTAGTTGGCTCCAGTTATACAAGTTCCTTAAGTGGTTCTTCATCTATAACTGAGGTAGATACAGATTGGGCGTTGCAAGGTGCATGTCAGCCCTGATTTGTTAAGTAGATTTCCGTATGACCTGGATTTGACAATCCGAAGGAAGTCATCTTATTTATGGTAAACTGATAGAGGACAGTTACACCATAAGTCAACAGTTTTGGATTAAAACCCAGTATTGCTGACAAAAGCCTTTGGCATCGGTCAAAGCAACTCCTAGGCCTGTAAAGGACGTCAGCTAGGGGAATCAAGTGCGTGACGATCTGTGGGGGATCCAGAGACGTAAGGAAGGCGACAGTAGCCAATTCGCTTGGAGGGCTTGAGTTGGTCTCTGCTACATCCCAGACCGAAGTCTTATAGTAGGCTAGAGTTTGTAGTCAGTTTGTACTGGGCGGTGTTCAAAACTGGACGAGGTCCCGAGGTTTTTCTGCAAGGCAGTTTCCTCGTTAAAAAACGTTTGGTGTCTTGTGTGCTTTTCCCTTTCCGCATTATAACTCTGATTTATAATTAAAGCACCAAGTAGTACGTTATTACCTAACTGTCGAGATTACTCCGGTTAGAGGTTTGGATATTGATTTTTGAGATCGTCCAAACTCTTTACCATAAGACTCACGAGCCAAAATGAAAAGTTGGTAGTATTTCGGTACCCCTTCTTTTTCATGAATGACACCGACAGGTCCTCTTTCATAGTAGCATATTAATCCAGCTAGACCCTTGTGGAGCTGGAGTAAACTCTTTAAAGAAAATTTTATGATTTTACTCCAATCTTAAAAGAGTCTTGCTAGACCAATACAGTCATATCTTTCCCTTTCTGCACTTGTGTTGTTACTGCCATAGCGGATCCTTGCAAAACGAGAAATCTGAGTACCTTCGGTTGCACCTCAGCTGCCTACGTATCCTTTTACAAGGAATCAAACCAAACGTAGTTCATTCTAATTGCTCCATAGAACCCCCATAAAAGAGATACCTTGAACCAACTCACTACCACCCAAATAGGTGAGATGAAACCTTACACCTCTGCTAGGATGTCTTCCAGGATTTCATGCCTCTATTGAATTCCTTGTCTAGCTATTTATAGTGGTTTGGTTTCCCAAACCTCTAAGGAATATATTTCCTTATCTACGAATATTTCCTTGTCTAGGAATATTTCCTTATTTTGGAATACTACCTTGTCTAGGATTCCTTCCTTAAAAGAATCCTTCTCTATTTGGAATTCCTTTCCTAAATAGAGTTCTTCTGATAAGAAACGGTTAGTTTCTTAAACAACGGCCAGCAAAAGCGAATTCAAAAGCTTATGATTCGAAGAACCAATAAACCTAACGAGAACAATTTACTTAATAATTATCTAATTTATATCAACGAACTAATAAGGCCTTATATATAGGCTACAAGACTTGTAGAATAATGGGATTAATGCTGTCGCGGAAGATGGGATAGAGCGAACCGCTCTGATACCAATTGATAAGAAACGGTTAGTTTCTCATTCAACGGCCAGCAAAAGCGAATTCAAAAGGCTACGATTTGAAGAATCAATAAACCAAACTGTAACAATTTTCTTATATTTCTCTAATTTAATTATAATGAACTAATAAGGCCTTTATATATAAGCCCCGTTTGGGATTGATTTTTTTCCACCAAAAGCACTTTGCAACAAACTTGTAACCAATTTTTGGTAAAAATTGTGTTTGGTAAAAAAAAAAATCAAAGTGCTTTTGGAGAAAAGCACTTTCATTTTAGCCTGCTTTTAAAAGCTACTCAGGAGTAGCTTTTAAAAGCAGTAAAAGCAGAAGTTGTGGACCCACCTAATTTTAATTAGTTAATTATCCATTTTAGCCTTGTTATTTTACTAAAATGACAAATTTACCCTTGAATATTGTGCACATATTACTATATTCCCTATTTCAATTTTTTCACTTTTTTTTCTTTAAAAATAAGATAATCACCATTTATATTTATTTAAATATTTTGGAATTAAAAATACAATTTATTATAATTATATTGTATCTTTCTAAAAAAAAATAAAGCATGTCTATTTTCGTCATTAGCTACATCATCAGCACTTTTGCATTACAATTTACCAAACAGAATTTACAGTTTGTTAGTCAGGCAGCACTTTCTACATTATAATTTACCAAACGTCCAACTGCTTTATTTTCACTGCACAGCACAGCACAACAGAAAATCACTTTTGTAAAACTCACCGCAATCCCAAACTCGCCTATAGGCTACAAGACTTGCAAAATAAGAAAACAATACTCTTCCTAAAATAGAAACAAATATAAATTCTTAATAAATAATTAATAAAATAAATAAAATACTTAATAATAGTTATTATTATTGTTTAAAATACTTAAACAATTTTCTTAATTATTATTATCTCTAATAATAGTTATCCTATGACTTGGGCCTCCATTGGGCTTATATCATAGCTCTCAGCCCTCTTTAGCCAAGGTGGCTTCCATAATAGTCTAGAAACGGCCTATCGGGTCAATCATGTTGACACGGTCCATAAAATGTGATCTTATCATCTTCCCTCAATTAACTTGAGATTAACTAAGTTCCTAAACCAAAAAGAATACACATGTATCAAACATAAGACACACATGACTCATCATCTGAATCTTGTCTCTGTAGTAGGAACTTACAAGGATTATCTTAAATCAGGATTACAACATGCAGGTTTTCTGTGGATGGATAAGGACTCTTTCGAAAGCCAAAATGGAAAACTTGTCCATTGTTAAGATCCTCGGCTAACTCTCGAACCGTATTCACATACACTGGAACACAGGAATCTCACCCCAAAGTAATTTGTCATTAGAAAAACATAAAGCAGAATTCCTAAAGTACAAAAATTAAAAATTAACATTTACGCTTGCAAATAAAAGTAACTAAATAAGCAGTAGAGATCATTATACGCAATGGTCCAGTAGATGGATCAGAGTGCCGTTTGTATGGTCTCAAACTTGAAGTTGTAACAATTAGTGCCGGTGTAAAGGCCACCCTCCATTTCCGTGGTCTCCAAAACCCCGTTTGTTAAAGTATCATGTTGAACATACGAGTAGGGAACTTCGCAAGTGCCCTTTGTGTATGTCAGATTCACCGTCAACTTACTCTTCGGAGGAACTTTAGCAGTCAACTTCCCTCCAACTTCGGTTTCCTCCTTGTCGACGCCTCCCCATTTGTATGATTTGCCAATCTCAACCGAAATTTCAATCTCTCCGTCCACAATCAACGGAACCCCAGTCTGTAATGTCGTACTGACGTCAAGTTTGACACCAGACGTGTTATCCCAAGTGCTACTATTACTGTCGAGTAGCGTGATCACCTTGGTGAACTTGGTCTTTGGATCATTTGTGTAGTTTTGGATATGATCAGAATCTGCAAACACAGATACTTTATCGTCAGACTTACGAGCATCCAACAAGCGGTATCTGACATTGTCAATGACCCTGGATACAACAGGTTCTTCTATCGTCATGTGTGAATTCTTGTCGATTAGACGGCTGCTGTCTCTCAAGCACCAAGTTTTGTCGTTATATGTACAGAATCTTTTGTTTTGCAATGATAGAAGTGCTATTTGGCTGTTGGTCTGGAGTGCAACAGGTTTAAAAAGAAAAGGAAGACCGTCATCTGAGATTCCGTCGACATAGATCCAGCCCCCAGAATTGTCGTTGCTCCTCCAGAATTTGTTCAAGTACTCGTTCCGTATGCTGACGGTGCCATCAGGTCCTTGGGTGATCTCGTTGGCCACATATTCTTCATTAATGTTTTCGGATAGGAAAGCCATGTAATCGGAACCACTGCTAGAATAGGCCTTGAGGTACCTCCCATTTTGGCCTTTGAACACAAGACGCTTCGGAAGTATCACAATTGAATTCCAGTCGACGAAGGTGAACTGATCGTTGAGTTCATCAGTATATTCGCTGCCCAAACATAAGAGATGTGGATGTTTATAGTAACTTCCTGAGACCACATAGTGTCGCCTATGGACATGGAGCAGGCGGAAACTTATATTCCCAGCACCATCATCGTCCACATAAATAGGCAGAAACCGCGTGCAAGTTACGAGGCTCTCGTCTTCCTGTGGTACACTCGCTGATGCAGTGATTTTATGACTTGCCTCAGTTCCCTCTGAATCTGTAAGGCATTGCCAGTACATGTTATTGTAGCAGGATTTTATGTGGACATAGTCACCGGAATTTGCTGATTCAACCTCAAACTTGCCCTTTCGGCTGGTGTTGAAATTTTTTTTATCGAGGGGATTGCCACCAGAGAATTCGTGCTGCCGATAACAGTCGGAACTTTTATTATCTATGTGGCGCAGGTAGAGATCGTTGGCCCTTGATTTCAGAATGATGTGTTTAGGGAGCTTTAATTTTCTAGGAGCAGCAGAGGATGATGAAAGCGGGGGAATTTCGGTGACCAGGTGTTGTTGATGATCATTGCCAAGGGCAGATTGGAGAGGAGTAGGAGAAGGATCAGGAGTTGGAAAAGCAGAAGATTCCATTGAAGTTTAGTTTTAATCCTGTGCTGTCTGCTATATATCAACGATAACCTTATACAAATTAAGAAAGAGAAAGGCATGCATACACATATATAGAATCCAATCCATCCATCATGCAGAGACGTGGGGGCTTGTGCCACGAACACCATCATCGACATAAAGAATCTAGGCAGATCCAGATCTTGACTATCGACGATCTTAATTAATGAGGTGGTGCCACACTTGCCGCTAAGCTGATTGATATTATTAAATTCGGGGTACAGATCTGGATCATATTTTGATCCTAGATCAGATCTAGATCTGAAACCGCGGGCGGGCATTTTTTTTTTTTTTTTAATATATAACTTTTTTCTTCAAAAAAAAAAAAAAAAAAAAATGTGATCATAATTAGCACACGCGGCTAGCCATATGCGCCATTATTGGTGAAGGATTGAACTGCACTAAGAGAATATATGAGCGTCTGGCATACGTACGTCTGGTCTGGAACCCATTGTATCGAACAACAGCAGGACAAAGTTCAGCTAGGTAATAATTAATCAGTCCAAGCCCCAATAGGGTTTAAAAATAGTTTACAATCTACACCAGCTCTAGCATCTCCAAGATTACCAATGGCAGCTCCATCACAGCAACATCATCAGGTGCAGAGACGCGGGCCAGTGCCACACACACCATCGACCTGGCAGATCTAGATCCAGACATATCGAATCCTACGTACAGATCTGTATTAAACTGTCTAGTACAGGATCACTTTAACTGGGACTGTCCTTCCCCGGTAGTAATTACTGTCACATGTCCTCCTTAATGAGGTGACAGTCCACTTGCCGGTATAGTTGAAAAATACTAGTATTAACTAGGTCTTAAAAGTAGCAGCATTGGAGAAAGACGGAGTAGAAAGAAATGTCAGCTCCTCTTCTTATTCCTCCTCCTGCTCCTCCTCCTCCTCCTCATCCACAGCACAGAAAATCCGATTATGATGATGCTGAAACTGAAGCTCAACGGCTCCCAAGGTACATTATTCTGAAATCAAAGTACAATGATAATTACTTGCGCCAGGTGGATGAAACTCAGAAGCCTCATTACCGTCATCCAAGTCTCCAGTACACCGGACCAAATAGTGAGAAGAACATCGACGTTCAGTTTGAGATTGAGGTTGCTGAGAGCGATAAAACCTATGTACACATAAGGAGTCTCCGCAACAACAGATACTGGGAGTTTAACCTGTCCACCAAGTTTGTAACTGCAACTGCAGAGAAAAAAGAGGAAAATCATAACAGCTCGGTCTGTACGCTCTTCTTGCCTATGCTTGTGAGCCGTGCCGAGAACTCCTACCGCTTGCGACACTCCTTGGAAAACTATTTGTCCATGCGGAGTGACAACTTAGAAGATGGCTTAGACGGTAGGAATACAACAGAAGATGTAACAGGTACAGGGGTTGACGTGCACATCATCGTCGACTCAGATTCAATATTAGTACTTCCCAGGTACATCACGTTCAAGGGCGAGAACAACAGGTACCTAAAGCCCCATGCTGTTGATAGGCCCAACTATACATACATGGTTTTCACCGGTAACAATGTTACGGACGAAACTGTGGCTAACGAGATCTTCCCTGGACCGAATGGCAAGTTCCAGATAAAGAACATCGACACCGGAAAATACTGGATAAAAACGACATCATCTGAAGGCGCGTTCGAACTCTCGGATGACTCCGACACTTGGTTTACAGCTGAGAAGATCGGAAACAAGATAATTGCACTTCTTTTCTCTGGTGAGTACTGTAGATGTACCCGCATGCCAGATTACCTGGATGACGGCGATCCCTGGCTTTGTGTATGGAATGGTGGCAGCAACAAAGACAAAACTGTACGATTGGAAGTCGAAGAACCCGTGGTTAGGAGGGTAGTTTCAGAAATAAGCTACAACGATTTCAGGAATCACAGGGTCTACAACGAAAAACGCCTTTTCATTGCAAATGGAGAGGCAGTTAATCGATCCACAGTGGAAAACGAATTCGAAATGAACATCAAGTACATTGACAGCAACATCAGGACTTACAATCATAATCTTTCACTCAAGTTGGGCACGAAAACCACCGTGAAGGCCTCGTTTATTCCATGTATCGTTGACGGGGAGATTGGGTTTTCTACTGAGGTCTGTGGTGAAAAGGAATGGGGGAATCTCACGGGATTTACAAAGACGGTTAGCAAGGCCTTGGAGGTTTCTGTGCCCAAGGAAAGCAAAAGGAAACTGTCTGTTATAGCTACGCAGGGTTGGTGCGACATTCCTTACACCTACACGCAAACAGACACACTTACCGACGGTAGTATAAAAACGTTCGAGAACCTGCCAGGTGTTTATAAGGGAGCCAATGTGTACAAGATGGAATGGGAAATAGGGGAAAGCCTGCAACTACCCCCAACCTAGAGGACGTACTCAGCAAGGCGGACCAATAATATGCCCTTTCCTTTTTTTTTTTTTGTCCGTTTTCTTTTTCCATAATTAATAAATTGTCCTTCTTGGGTTTGCTTGAGATAAAAAGAAGCAACCAAACTGGAAATGAGGTAAATTGAT
>JAJJMA010177238.1:0-12298 GCA_023529015.1 Papaver nudicaule
GTGTTAAGCACGCAGAACTTTTACACCAGAACTTTTAAGCACGCAGGTATGGTGTTAAGCACGCAGGTTGAGCCCCTTTCCTGATTGAATTGGCATTCCCATATTTGCAGCATCGAGCTGAACTGTTGGCAGCCGTAACATAAGTGTCAAATGTCATTTTGATTCATTGAGAAGTTTGCACCATGACTTAGGTAGTTGCCATGTTTCCTTTCTCTTTTCTTTCTTTTCTTTTGTGGTGTAGCCGATAACATAAATTTGAAGGGTACGGATTTTCTAGAGAGGATTGATCGAAAGTGCAACATAGAGGTTTCTGCGTAACGATATGTATTTGCTATGCAGTTTCATTCTCTTGGTTTTCCTCTGCAGTTTATTCTTTAACTCACATGGGTGATGTTTTGATATGCAGATGAGTAATACAGTTATTTTGATATGCATTTGTACAATTCCGAGGTAATCGATACTCTTTACCGCACAGCTGTCACGTTTTGTATTAACATTTTGGTACTGAGAATTGCACTACAATATGACGCCATCTTAATTATACCAATAACTTGCACATAGAGCACTTCATGTGGCTAAGTACGTTATAAGGTAAACTTATATTGATTTTAAAGGTTTTATTTTTGTTTTGATTTTCGGTTTGTTTTTACTGTTTTAGGGTTTAAACGAATTATATTTTTAGTGAAAGCTGTATACCAGATCCTTGACCACCATGAGGTTTGTATGCAATTTCTAAATTATCTTTGATATAATTGAATGAATTATCTTTGAATTGGTTTGTATACCAGATACTTGACCACCTTGAGGTTTGTATGCGATTTCCGCATTATCTTTGATATAAGTGAATGAATTGCTGGTACTTGAATTGGGTTACAGCCAGCGCGATGGCAAGCATGCCGTACCTAAATCCCAGAACCGCAGCTGTAAACATCCAGACGAGGAAAAAGGGAAAACATCGAATGTAAGAGCTGAACGAAGAAGCAATTACACCAGTATCATATTATTTAAATTCTAACCATGCTATGGTTTTCCAACAGGCGATATCCTTAGCACAAACATCACGATGATAGAGAGAAAGACAAGAAAGAGAATATATAAAAGTAAGGCTCAGGCACAACATCGTCGAGAGAAGGAGACAACAGATAAAAGGAAAAGAGAAAAACAAGATTAAGCATAGTAAGCAAAAACCTTCAGTAATACACGTTTAAAGTCACATGATGTGATTTATTAGCCTTCTCCTAAGAACCTTCAGAAGGAAACGGTTTTTCTACATAACTTCTCCATTATAGGGTTTCGTTTAATGATGTGTGAATTTTGAGTTTGTTGTTATTTGAGAGTCTAACTTTAACATCTGAATTCTGGGGTTTGTTTATCTATTGAGATTTTCAAATCTGAAGTTCTAATATAATCTGTCACGACATCTCTTCCTGAGAATGTGATTATGCACACATCACTTGGCGATATTCACATTAAACTGTACCCAGAAGAATGCCACAAAACTGTGGAGAACTTCACCACTCACTGCCGTAATGGTTATTGTTAGGTTGTATTCATATTGTAGTTCCAGACAATACATCACAACTTTTGTGAATGAACTATTATGTCTATTTCCCAGTGTGTATTAACTATGCAGCTACGATTTTTGTATGCAATTTATTTTTGTTTCCTAACTATTTAGGTTTTGTTTTTACTGATTTCTTTGGTTGTTATCTCTTATTGGCAGGAAATGAATCTAATCTCAACTCTGATCCACAACAGGTAATTATACTTGAATATTGTTGTTTGGTTGCTTCTGAATTGGGTTGTTGCTAACTTCGAGTTGTTTGGCTGGACTTGCGTCGTACCAAGTATTTCGCTTTAATAGTTGGAGTTACTTTTTGAGATTGGTACTTTCTTATATTTTTTGTTACGTTGGTCTTTGATACACAATCCAACAAATGCGTCCCAGCTATCATAATGCATAACTGCAGAGGAAGCATGCCGCTCCTAGCTGAACTTGGTTAGCATTTGTACATGTAAGTTCACTGCAATGTAAAGCACATTGTGTTAGATGTATCAATGCTAACCAAATTCAAGTTAGGAAAACTAATACTACTCTTACAGTTGGTGGTGCACCTTGGCTAGCTTCAAGTGAAGGTAAGTATAGTCATGCTTTTTCTGTTGGTGGTGCACCTTGGCTAGCTTCAAGTGAAGGTAAGTATAGTCATGCTTTTTCTGAGTATCAAACAATAACCCTAATTAATAAACAAAATTCTTATGGATTTTTGCTCTTGCAGTTATATTTTTGTGATTTTGACTCCCTTTTCTATTGATTTATTATTAGGCACGCAAACTAAAATCTCAATCTCACTCTCAGTCAGGTATGACTTTGATTTTTATTTGCTCTCTTTGATTTTGACTTTGATTCGCTTTTGTTCCCTTTTTGTTATGTGTTTCGCAAATTACATAGACTTCTGTAGTTATTCTCTTGACGCTACCAAATTTAACTTGCAGATCGTAGGCAAAGCGGAAAGTGGGATAACTGATCAGATGCATGTTACAACAGTTTTCAAATCGTATAATTACAGGTCCGAGTTATCTGGAAAGAGTATCCTCCTGAATCCCCTAAACAGGAAAGCGTGTCCTCGAAGTTTACTCAACAGTTAACTGGCAATTATCACTTCTGTAAGCGTGACCCATTTGGCATGTCCTTAGTCCCACTTGGCTCTAAAAAAGTTAATATCCAGTAATATTGTTATGTCCATTCTATTATTTCTTATTAATTTTGTCCATTGAAAACAGAGAAAAAGAGTGGGAAGAAATAGGTAATGAAACTGCATGAATTTACACAAAATCAATACAGGAACTTCTCAGCAGGGTAATTTCATTATTCAGCAAGGTAATTTCTTAACTAAGTGATTTAGGAATTTGGTTTTCTATTCGTTATATTCCTCAAAATAGATATGCTCAACTTGAAAATACGATGCCTCTTTTCCACTTTGTTACATTCATGTGTATATCAGGTGGGACATTGAAGGGTTCCATTTTTTGAGGAATCAGTTTACAAATGCATAAATAAGGTACATTGCATATCTTCCAAATATTAGATGGTTGGAAAAATTTGCTGTTACTTTTTATGTGGCAGAACTTGGTGTGCGAGATAAATGTATTGATTGATATGAGCATGAGCTGCTCAACATTTCGTTATTATCAAGAACCAGTATTTCCTTGGGTGATAGTATAACTTGGCTCAGCACCGAGACTTACGTAAAGACTAATCTTTTATGTTGATGGTTTATTTTTCTTAGTTTTGGATTGGGTTTTCACCAAAGCGCGATGGAATCTAAGATAGTGAATTGCAGCTTATATTAAGATTTGATTCTTGATTCATTAATCTGGAGAGTATGGAATTGGACTACTAGACCCCCTCTGAATTCAACAAGTGCAACATTTGCAATTTCTTTGGGTCGTATGACCGTAGACCCCCTTCGAACAACATTGCAAGTTATCACATCTTTTTGCTAGCAGTCAACAATTCTTAGGGACGACGAGTCTGCAGAGATCCCCACAAAACAACTAATCCATTAACTTTGTTTACTTTGGTACTATCTCTTTCTTTACGCAATTCTTATAACTAATTCACTTATAGGTAGACATATCAAAATGGTAGTAAACTGAAACAAACCCTGCCACACTGAAACAGTTTTTAGATTGGAAGACCAAGTGAGTTTTGAATTACAATACACTAGACCAGAAATATGTTCAAATACACTCACGTATGTAAGTGAATTTAATTTTTGTGATGTACACATATATACAGGATGAAAAGTGAAAAGCGTGGTAGTATGGTCAGAAAGTTTAGCAAAAATGATGTCTACAATAACTTCTTTGGCTATATATTTAGGGTACTTTCCTTGCATTTCTGCTTCTTTGTCTTAAATAGGTAATGCAAAGCATGCTTTCTGTAGTTTGTTGAGACTTGGGGGAATATATAACCAGGTCCATGTTTCCTTTTGTGATCTGATGAGAATTTATCTTTATTTGCAGGGAAGGACTATGATTGCTTTTGGTTGTATGGCAAGGGTAACAGTGTGCTACACCACTCATTCATGTTTCACACCTTTGGCACGTCTCTTTTGCAGGTATATATAAATTTAAAAAGGTGGAATGATCTAATAGTGTTGCCTGATCAAGTTGGCATTCTGACATTGCATAGTATTCACTATTTGGTCTTTCTTATGTCACTCACATTACTTCACCCACGCTCTTTCACTTCTCAACTCAGATCCAAATGCATTTTTCTCTCATCCAAATTGGATTACCTACCCCGAATACTTTTGGTTTCATTTTAATGGTATCTTCTTCGGTTCAAGTTTTTGGCTTACGTTGCTATAACTCTACCGCGATGTTAAATGTATTTCACAGTTTACATATTCTTATGGAAACAAATATCAGTGGATATCCATAACTATCAACGCCCAGCGAAAGATGCTGGCCAATGCTCAACTGGAAAAAAGGTAAGCCACATGTTAACTGGAGTCTACTCTGCACTGTTCTTTCAGATCAACTACAAGACATTAATATTATATTAAATGGCAGATTGTTCGTGGAATTCAATATTAAGATCAATATAACCAATTTATTACAAGTCCATCTGCGTTACACACCATTGTTGTCCTTAACGGGAGGTTGCAACTTATGATACTACTAGTATTTTACCCGTGCCATAATGGCACGGACATGGATCTTTCTTCTAGAGCAATTCTATAATTGTATTTCACACAAAGTGTACCATATAAAATGGTTTTAAATAAATAATATTAAGATAAAAATATAGAAGGTTATACTTGTTTGAGAACATTAAAAAAATGTATAACAAACTCAACTATAATAGAACTTCTGCATATACCACATTTGTCGTTTCGTGTGCGGTGCAGGTTTTCGGAAGTAACACATGAATCCTTCCGGCGGTTGTGTATCTAGACAGTGCAACATAAAGTTGTCCATGGCTGAATACGGGACTCCTCAAATCTACCCCTACGTGTGTAACCGATTGACCTTGAGACTTGTTTAACATAATACTCATTAAAAAACCAAGGTGACCATAATTATGATACAAAAACTCCATTCATAAAAAAGTGAAACAAAAACTCCAAAAACTCTGAACTGTCTAAATTACCCTCCCAGATTTATTCACCCCAACAAAACCAACCAAATCCACCCGCCCCAAAACCATAGAAAAGAAAACCTAAAACCAATTAGAATCTCTCAGATCTATTCTTCTTCTTCTTCATATCTCCACCGCCACCACTCACCACTACCCGACAACATTCACCACTCCGCCACCACCACCTCCTCATATTCTTCTTGTTGATATAAATTTTCTCTCTAGCTTTTCTACTCTCCGTTACTACCACAACCATCACCACCGTTCTCCAGTCTTTCAAAATGATTTTCGTCAATCAAATGTTTGAAACTTGAAAGAACTCACTGTAATTCAATCATCTTCTTCATTTCCGAAGAAAATTAGCTTCAGCCGAAAGAATTGCTCGATTTGTTTCGACATTTGTTGTTCGAAGAGATGAAACATTTGATGGTAATATATATTATAGGGTTCTTTCCTTAGTTCCATTCTATCGTCGACTGAGAAAGATAACTTAAATTGGAGCTGTATCTAAGGTTTTCACACAATCTGTCAACATGGCTTCTTCGATTCATCCTTTAATTCATCTCCCCTCTTCTTCAATTTCATTTCCAAGTAAGTTATTTTGTTCTTCGTATGATCTCTCTCTCTCTCTCTCTCAAGTGAAAGTTGTTCCTGTAGTACAAGATAATCTAACAACAACAACAAGAATGGTTTTAATGATTCTTTGATTGAAGAAGAAGAAGGTATTAATGACCATAATACTGTACTCCAATGTGCTGATTGAAGAAGAAGAAGGTATACCTTCATCTGTAATATTTTTGCTCTAGATTTAATTGAAAATCCCAAAAAATTTCATTGTTGAGATATATGGACGTATATTTGTTGAGAAATGTTGCAAGATTTAGTTAAAAATTGAGAGATTTTATTAATGTATGATAATGAGCTTAGATCTCTGATGTGGATTTTATTAATCATGAGACTAATTAAATGAGTTTTAATTGATTGTGTTATATCTAGAGAAATGAAATGATGAAATTAGTTTAATTGGGTATTATTTGATGTAGAGATTTTTGTGTTTGCAAATTTGAATTTGATTGATATTTTAATGCTTATGTTGGTTGTCTATGTGATTTAGAATGTTTGTCTGTGTGAGATTAAATCAGTAGGAAGTAGTAACTTTTCATTTATAAATTATGCTTAGTGTCAGTGCCATCCTTGCTAACTGAGGACAGGACTGCAAGAATGGAATTAAGTGTTTAATAGGTTCATTGATTTGTTGTTGCAGGAAGGTCCTAGGACGATGGTTGGCATTGTGACATTTGATTCAACCATTCATTTTTACAATCTGAAAAGAGTATTGCAACAGGTAGCTGCTGAGCTCAAACCTACCATGCAATGGGGGTCTTTACAATGCCAGTGTTTTTAATAATTTCCCACTAATGTGAATAATTACCCGCAATGTCCACTCAACATTTGTAGCCTTTGATGCTCATCGTCCTGGATGTGCAAGATGTATACACTCCCCTTCAAACTGATGTGATTGTTCAACTTTCCGAGGTCAGTAGCCTGCTATTGCAATTGTCAACCCTTATACATGTTAAGTTGATGCTATAAAAGTGAAACGTCTTCATATTTATTAGTAATTTTGCATCTTCTGTCTGCGCTTCAGTGCCGTGAACATTTGGAGCAATTTCTGGAGAACATTCCTAACATGTTTCAGAGTAACAGAGTCGCAGAATCTGCATTTGGTGCAACTACCAAGGTTTGCACATCACTGTCTTAGCTTAGCTTCTAAAGTGGAAATAATACTTACCGAAGTACCTTTCGGTTGCGCGATTGAATGACAAGTTTTAAGTTTATGTTGTCAGCAAAAGATACTTACAATGATTGTGTTCTTCATTTTCTCTCTGATTCAGGCAGCTTTTGGCAATGAAGAACACTGGAGGAAAGCTTCTTGTATTTCAGTCAGGCAAGATCTTGCTCTAGTTTTCAGATATACTGGATGATTTCATAAGTGTTCAAGATTTTAAATTGCTTCTTGTATTTCTTTGCCTAAAGAGTGTCACAAGTAAGATTCCCATGAAGTACTGAGTACATTGATTCCATTTAGTTTCATTTTTTTTCCAATGAAACCAGGTTTGGTTTCATTCGATTTTGTCATTGTAACCAATGTCGGTGTGTTGGCAGAATGGTAAAATTATTGAAACCAAGTTTGGTTTCATTCGATTTTTTTAATGAAGCCAGGTTTGGTTTCATTCAATTTTGTCATTGTAACCAATGTCGGTGTTGGCAGAATGGTAAAATTATTGACATTCGATTTTTTCAATGAACCAGGTTTGGTTTCATACGATTTTGTCATTGTAACCAATGTCGGTGTTAGCAGAATGGCAAAATTATTGAAACCAAGTTTGGTTTCATTCGATTTTTTCAATGAAACCAGATTTGGTTTCATTCGATTTTGTCATTGTAACCAATGTCGGTGTTGGCAGAATGGTAAAATTATTGAAACCAAGTTTGGTTTCATTCGATTTTTTTAATGAAACCAGGTTTGGTTTCATTCGATTTTGTCATTGTAACCAATGTCGGTGTTGGCAGAATGGTAAATTTATTTTGGTGTTGGTTGAATGGTAAATTTATGTTGAAACCAGGTTTGGTTTCATTTGATTTTGTCATTGAAACCAATTTTGGTATGTAAAATATGGTTGAAACTTTTTTTGGTTTCAATGTCCAGATGGGTGGCGGCGGCGGCGGTGATGGTGGCGGTAGTGGTGGCGGCGGAGGTGGTGGCGGTTGCGGCGGTGGTGGCGCCCGTGGTGGTGGTTCTGACGTTGGTGGTGTTCTTGCTGGTGGCGGCGGTGGTTCTGGTGGTGTGGTGGTGGTGGTCCTGGCGGTGGTGTTTTTGTTGTGGCGGTGGTGCTGTGGTGGTAGTGGTGTTGCTAAAATATTGGGTGTAATTAGTATTTAAACATTTGGGTGTACTTATTATTTGGACAGTTGGGTGTATTTAGTATTATTAAAGATAGTATATGGAAAGGGTAGGTTGGGAAAAAAAAAGGACCTAATTTAAATTATTTGGACTTTTTGTATCACTTGTATATACTGTAATATGGAGTTTTTGTTTCATCTTTCTTATAAAAGGAGTTTTTGTATCATAAATTTGTTCACTAGGACTTATAGTCCACGGACTACGTATTTAAAGAGAATGTGTAACGGCTGAAATAAAACAAGTGTAACGGGTGAAAAACACACGTGTGAGAGGAGTGTTAAATTCGAAGTGACCGTGTGAAAACATATTTGTTTGGCCATTTGATAGGTTTAATCTCAACCACCAGTTGGCTCCCCGAAATACGGATGCCGTCCAAGCTCAAAAACACCACTGGGGCTTATAATATAGACTAGGGTATGACCCGTGTCGTAACGACACGGGTTTTTGGTTGTTGTTTTTATTGTTATACGTGATTTGAAGAACTTATTCGTTTTTCTGGGTTACTATGTATAATCTTAATTTCAATATTAGGTATTATTCAAATATAACGAAAAATAAAATGTCTAACCCGTAGATGTCAATTTACATTGTAATTTACGCTGCGTCAATCGTCTCAGGCCGATAATTCGATCAAGATCAATTTTATTATTCTGACGATAGATAAAATAAATGAAACTCCACTTTATCGGTCAATGTTTTCTTTTCATTTTGTTGTCCATCATCGCCCAATGCATTTGGATATTAAAGATATTACTCTATCGGTCAATGTTTTCCTTTTAACTCATTCTGTAGTTAAAAGGGAGTTGTGGAAATGAATTCTTAGTGAAGTTAAATCAAGAGGCATACCTCGGCATTCTCCTCAAAGAAGATACCGAAAACGATGTACATAGCTTTCGTTGATGTTTAAATAGTTGTCTTTAGTGGTTGGGAAAAGACTTGAAATTATATATCCTTTTTTACTCAAAAAGAAAAGAAAATGACTTGAAATTAAATAATTCATGGAGAAAAAATCTAAATTCAAAGCGCCTATAACGTAATCACCTTATCTCTATCACATGAAGGTGATCTATTGATATAATTACGATGTATCATTTTGATTCCAAATAGAGGGGAGTTTAGCATTTCAGTCAGATCAAACTGAAAATTGTGAGAGGCTACAATGAAAGAAAGATAGCCTAAAATTGAATGAAATAGTAAGCGATGAATAGCGATAACCAAAATGTATGAAACTTTGCATTATTTTGATCAATAACATTACTAAAACCTGGACACTTTAGAGTTAGTTAAGTACATAGTCTCTCCCAAATGCATATTTTCCTCGAATAAACTACTTGCACATCTATAATATTTTCCATGTTTATTTTCATTAGCCATAGCAAAGACACAAAATCTACGCAATGTAAGCTCCCAATTTACTCTCTCATTTGTGAATCCTCTTCTCAAATAAAATGTTTATCCATTTAACCGGATAATTTCATGACCCATAGCCTAAAGTCTTTCATTACTAATTCGTGAGATATGAAGCAAGCTAATGTCGTTAGGCCGGTTCCTATGGAACACATATAACACACATTTAGAGTGTTTTGGCTGGCTATGAACCTAGCAAAAAGTCAAAACGACGTTGCAAAGTTGCAACGTGAGACAGTAATAGTGTCGTCGATGGAAATTCCATCGACAGATGGTTTTTCCATCGAGGTCGACATAAATTCTGTCGACGACTATTTCTGTCGATCAGATTAGGCTCATCCAACGTCTTATACTTCACCCCCAAATTCTATATAAACTCAAACATGGTCTTCACTTCATTCACTCACAACTTAGTTCGATATTTCTCAAATATTCTCTTGATTTCGTCTGATTAATTTATTTTTTTTCGTAATGTCAAATCCATCATCTTCCCAAGCCACTCGGTCATCAGATTCTCCTCCACCATCTTCTCCTCCAAACTTTATTTTACTCGGTACTCCTCCGGCATCACCTAAATTTCGGAGCGTAACTGCAAAATTAGTCCATAACTACTACTACACCGAACCTTCATCGAAATCTCCTCCTTTATTCACTCCTCCTCCATTTAAGAGATTATATCCTACTCCTCCTAGACACTATGGTAACCCAACAGTTAAGCGATGCAAATCTTCCACAACTTCTTCTTCTTCGTCATCTAAAAAAGAACTTGCACCTAAAAAACCAGCAAATCCTCTACATTCATTACCCGATGCACCTAAACCTCGTCCTAATGAAGATTTATGTCTTTGTACAAACTATATGATTTTTTATCCGACCCCGGACGATATAAAACAAAATCGGGTTAAAGTAAATGAACCACTGTTGTGGACTACTGTCAGTGCAGAATTCAAATTAGATAGAAGTACTTCCAACGTTGAGCGTGATCAGAATACGTTGTGGTCGCTTTGGAGAAAAATACACCAAAGAGTCAACGATTTTATGCACATGAAGAGATTGATCAAAGCACATCATTTTCCGGAAGATACTGATAATGAAAATCTTGGCAGGACTTTGAAGGAATGGCAACGATGTAAAAGAAAGAAATTCAAGTACGAACGACACTACAATGTCCTCAAAACTTTTCTTGTTAATCGTTATGTGGGTTGATGAGAAGAGTTCGTCGAAGACAGTATTAAAGTGTCTTATGTTCTGGCCTAACACAGTCCTTTATCTTTGGTAAAGGTCGAACTACCGCAAATACGGGCGGTCGACCTTATTCAAAATAAATGACTGTGTTAGGCCAGAACACAGTAAGGCTTGCACATCGGTTTGTTTTATTTTGCATTGCACCGATGCAAAACCATCAACGTGGCAATGGTACACGATAAAATAGCAAGCATTGCAAATTTTATCGTGTAACATTGTCATGTTATGTTTTTGCTTGTGCAGGATTTGTTCGGCTAATTCAACGACTTCAGGGCAAGGATTTTCAACCTGAAAAAGAAGGGGTACAGAAATACTACCAACTTTTCGTTTTGGCTCGTGAGTCTTATGGTAAAAGTCTGGACGATCTCAAAAATCAATATCCAAACCTCTAACTGGAGTAATCTCGACAGTTAGGCAATAACGTACTACTTGGTGCTTTAATTATAAATCAGAGTTATAATGCGGAAAGTAAAAGCACACAAGACACCAAACATTTTTTTAACGAGGAAACTGCCTTGCAGAAAAACCTCGGGACCTCGTCCAGTTTTGAACACCGCCCAGTACAAACTGACTACAAACACTAGCATACTATAAGACTTCGGTCTGGGATGTAGCAGAGACCAACTCAAGCCCTCCAAGCGAATTGGCTACTGTCGCCTTCCTTACGTCTCTGGATCCCCCACACTTAGCTGACGTCCGTTACAGGCCTAGGAGTTGCTTTGACCGATGCCAAAGGCTTTTGTCAGCAATACTGGGTTTTAAACCAAACTGTTGACTTATGGTGTAACTGTCCTCTATCAGTTTACCATAAACAAGATGACTTCCTTCGGATTGCTAGATCCAGGACATACGGAAATCTACTTCTTAAATCGGGGCTGACACGCAAACCAAGTAAGCAATGCCCAATTCAAATCTACCTCAGTTATACACGAAGAACCACTTAAGGAACTTATATAACTGGAGCCAACTAGGTCTTACAACACCGAGTGCAGCCGTGCGTTGCTACCTTTCCAACCTTGTTGAGTAACGTATCAGTTCTTGAATAGCCGTATATCAGAAGAGACGGACTTTAGAATAGACAAGAACGTGATCAGGTTACCAAGGTTACAGGTTAATCCGATTTCAACCAAAGATGGTTTCAATCTCCTACCTGTGCTTCCCAACTCTCAAGAGAAGTCTTTATAGTCGTAGGGAGTTCCCAGAGGAGCTGCAACCTATAGAGGATGACTATACCACAACAAGCGTTCACCGAAGTGAAAAGAGTTTACGTTACCTTCCCTAAGGACCTTCACGTATGCTTGATGCTTGCGGTATTTGTCCGTAGACACCTCTATTTATAACACTCAATAAGATAGGTTGCTTTGGAATTAAGCAATCAATTATGAAAAAGAAGGGGTACCGAAATACTACCAACTTTTCGTTTTGGCTCGTGAGTCTTATGGTAAAGTCTGGACGATCTCAAAAATCAATATCCAAACCTCTAACTGGTGTAGTTGGTAAAATCCCCATAGTAGAGATTTTACCAATACACCCCT
>JAJJMA010177241.1:0-20827 GCA_023529015.1 Papaver nudicaule
ATTATTCGAATGTTAAATTTTGTCGTGATTGCCATTTTTTTGCTATGCTGGATTCATGTAAATTGAGTTGGACTATTTTCTCTCCATATTTTTCTTTTTCAAATGAAAATTATTAGAAAAGACACGGAAAAAAAATAAATAAATAAAGGTAAACAAATGAGGATTTTTTTTTTTTTTTTTTAGTTTTAGATAGCACTTTATTAGAAACTAGTGTTGCAGCCCGTGCGTTCGCACGGGCCCGAGTCCTTAAGGTGGTAAGGTGGCCATCCTCACTATCGAGGCCGATACATGTTTTGGGTGTATCGTTCTCTTTCCCAAGAGATGAATTTGGAGATATGTGAAATCCAAATTGAAACCAATTTCTGTGAGTTGGACAACGTTCTTAGGTCCTGCATTGTCTTGTTCCTTCTTCCTACCGTTGGCGCTGCCTGACTAAAATCCAAGTATCTGCATAAAGTATCAAAAATCAACCTTGATGCAGTCACGAATACCAACCTTTGATGCAGTTGTTGTGTCCAGGTAATCACATAGATGGTAATTTGAAAATGTAGGATTCAGTATTTGTAGATATATTCTTATTGAATGAATTTATGGGTGAATCTTATGCAAAGATCTCTTATTGTATTTCATGTGTTTTTTTTTTAGTTCCCTTTACAACCTGTGGCTACCATTAATTTGCACCTGCCCTTCCATTTATCTTTGATGGCGTATGGTCTACCAAGATCCTCTATAATGATGGCTTCACTAATATGTACCTGATGAGTTCCGCAACTAAGCCATTGGTACACGATGCAAACCTAACTGGTGCATATTTGATTCATTGGCTGGATTACAATACCATACAAAACAACTAATGAAACCCAAGAGCGACAGATAAAATAGAATATAAAACATATACCAATATAATGCTCATAGTTCTGATGCCTGTACTCAATGTCATCCAAATTAATTAGATAAAACTTGTGAAACGAAATTCCAGTATCCAAATTAATACAATACTCGTGCACTTCTGTATCACGTGTAAACTCCAGTCTTCTGTTATGTGGTATAGGCTTCCAGTTCTCCTTCCGATCAGTGAATAAATAGTTTTCTATGACTACCAGAGCTTGCTCATACAACTTAGGGACATGCCTTTGACTAAGTACTCTTTGGGAATAACAACATGTGTCAGATCCCCCTGGGAGAAACAATAACGAACCAATAATCAAAAGCTACACAAACGAGCCTACATCTCGCAGGAATTGTTAAATTATGCCATAAACTTACAACTTTATCCAAAAGAATCATATGATAACTATGTAGCTCCACAATCCCACACCCGGAAGTTTTCCAAGTTCTCAAAACCCTGAACATAGAGGAGTCGTTTGTCTCTGCTGGTAAATCTGTCATGTGAATCACACAGTTTAGAGTCAAACACATTTATTTTTAGCTAAATTATACATTAATCAAAACAATAACAATATAAGTAACATCTCAGTATGGTTACCTTCTTTCGACATATCAGTTTCAGTAAAATTACTTTCCATCGACTGATCAGAATCATCATTAAATCGATCAACCAAGACCATTGTTTTATAAGTGGAATTGGACCCGTTTCCTGGTTGAAGGCTATTAAAGTCAGTTACGTATTAGGGCATGGCTTTTTATATACTTATACATCCAAGAGTTTCATACTTTTTCAAAACACCCAATTAGGAAATCATGCATATATTTGCATATATCCGTAAAATAAGTATCGATGGATGGTAAGTTCTCCAGTTTTCAAAACTTGCAAAACAGGTTTGAGTAGCAACAAATATCAACCGTGGATGTCCATATTCGTGTGCTTTTCCAGATTACCGTTAACGGTATTAGGGCAGCCAATACTTATATCCGTCCTCGTACTGTCAACAACTCGACGTAAAAAGCATTCCTAAACATTAAGCAGGAGCCACCGGTTCGAATTGGTTTAGGGGCATGATAGACATGGGCATTGGAGCTTTTTTATAAAAGTTTTTGCCTGATCAGCACAAATCAACTCGAATACCACCTACATAACATGGTCACCATCAACAGTATTCGTTGGAAGAGTGGTCATTGGGTTTCAGCAGTTGTGTTGTGCTGCCGATGCCTACTGGTATCACATTCTATGTGCCTGAAGTTGTTATGCGTCAATATGTTTAGGAGTACCCTTGAAGCACTTGAAGTGGAAAGACTATGCTTCTCTTTGTGAACCTTTACATATGTTGATGTTATGATTACATCTGCTGGTTGGTTCCTTGGGTCACG
The DNA here is from genome assembly GCA_023529015.1 of Papaver nudicaule. Classification (NCBI taxonomy): domain Eukaryota; kingdom Viridiplantae; phylum Streptophyta; class Magnoliopsida; order Ranunculales; family Papaveraceae; genus Papaver; species Papaver nudicaule. Next base: position 2,269 of record JAJJMA010177241.1, read on the forward strand.
GAGTGCTGAATCTTTAATCAAGCAGGAACGTCCACTCATTGAATGGCCTTGCATAGTAAGCAGATTCTTGCGGTCCGTGAAACCTCCCCACAAAATGTTGTTTCATTTGAGGAAGGCGCTTGCTGAATCATTGGCATCTATAACCATTTTGACGACTACATTGAATGACTTGAGAGCAAGGAATCTTTTATTGGCATCTATAGATGACGTTTCGTCTGATGAATCAGACAAATAGATCGAGGAGGACAAAGATCAGTGATATTTAAAATTGTCGCATCAACTTCCAAGAGTACTAACAGTTTTTCTAAACAGTGCGTTAACTATCTCTGTTGGTCGTATTTATATATTTTGGATGTATTAGGTTAAATTTTAGCTTTACTGTATGTTTATGGTTGTACAACAAACTGGATTTGGCGTGTAGAGTTATATAGAAAACTATCTTTTTATATCTCAAGATGCATGAACACATTAAGCTATTACCGTGAAAAAACACCTTATCGGGTAATAATGAATATATCTAGAAAAACTTAGAAAAACTGGATTCTGCAACCAGCACATCGAATAGACACATCATTCCCATCATGGGGTCAAATAGGGCCAGAGACTCCTCCATGTTGTTTTCCTTCATCTTTACAAAGTGTTCTTCTATGTCATAGTTCATGAAAGTTTCAGCCGCAGTTCCTCTAATGGTAAAAACAGAATTATCGGTCTCATCTACTACCCTCATATGCATCTTATATCTGCAGATACATGCTTATTAGGTTCTTGACACTACACATAACAGCAGGTTTAAGGGGTTGAAAGTTTGAACATACACTGGTTTTTCCGTCACTATAGCATTGCAATTTATGCAGAATGGTTGATAATCTCCAGAATTGTTCCAAGTTTCCTTACGGGTTGTTCTACTATTGCATTCACCACAGCTCATGTAATACCATTCCTTGTTTTCGACCAAGGCAACTATCCGAGCTTTACACATGAAAGTTTTACCCTGCAAGGCCAATCGTAACAAATTTTACATACGTAACAAAACAAACATAGGAACATAGAACATACAATTCATTGTAGAAAGTACCTTGTTCTGGCTACAGTTAATAAGATTATTTGCCTCCCGGAGAGTAAACATATCAGCAGTAAACCTAAAATATCAGCAGTAAACCTAAAGACTGTTATTAAGACTTTTCATTGCCTTTAAATAGAGAAGCCATCGATGGGTTTCCTACCAAAAATAAAAGACCCCAAACCACCGTCACCAACTATCAAAACTATTGGAGTGCAACCGACGTTTCCAGGCCCAAAACTGGATAACCACTTATAACCAAAACCCGAGTATCCAAATTTTACCACCTCTGTTCGTGGATATGATCTTGAACCGAATCCGAGTCTGCCACCAAAAGAGTTTCCTGATTCTGTATACTCAGTTGCAATTAGGCAAGAAGATAAAGATTTAAAATAATTTGTAAACAGTCTGGAGTTTAAAAATAATTTTAATTGTAGTAACATCCAGTTATTGATTGTTCGTAGTTGATTGATTGTCTCAAATTGCACCTAATGTAAGTTTAAAAAGCTTTGATCTTGGTATTTCTGATTATTCTCCAATTATAAATGTATTAATTGGAGTTTCTGAGTATTGATCAATTGCTTCATGAATTGACAACTGATGCTAAGGGTAACTGACATGAGTGTCTACGGTTTATTCTTCAGCTGTGTAGTATCTTTGCATCATTCTTTCCACCAAATGTTTACGTGAGTTCGATGAACTTTGTAATAAGCTTCGGTTGAATACAGTTAAGGTAAACAATAAACAATAGAAGAAGAAATAACCAAAACATATAAAGTAGTATCCATTTTTTCTTAATAAAAATTCAAAAATTAATAATGCAGATGAAAATCCTGTGGAAAGAAAAATCCCAGCCACCTCATTAAAACCACATGGGGAAAAGAGTACAGCACAATGGGACTCAAGATAACAAAACTATACAAAACGGACTATGTGCCATAAACTTAAAAATCTTAGTTTCAAGAAACATCCTCATTATGTTATCAATCATCATCCTCCTCTTCCTCTTCCCCTTCCTCTTCTTCATCCTGCTCATTCCCTTCTTCGGTTTCGTCGTCTATTAAATTATACTCGTCCTCTTCCTCTTCTTCTTCTTCCTCTTCTTCATCTTCTTCCATGTCTTCGTTTTGAGAGTCTTCAACATCGTCTTCATAGTTTTCGTAGTTCTCAGCCTCATCATCTTCAGAACCACCTTCATTATATTGTTCTTCTTCACTCTCTTCGACCACATCATCCTCGTAATTATAATCACATTCCTCTTCTCCTTGGTCATCATGGTTGTCATCAGATAAATATACAACCGAGCCAGGCTCAACATTATTGGCATCATCGTATAGTTCATGTTCAACCATGTCATTTTCCTCTCCGTATTTTTCTTCATTATCCGACACAATCATCTTTCGAAGCTTTCTCTTCCTAGGTGTTGGTGGTGTTTTTTTGTGGTGTAACAGGAGCTTTTGGTCGAATCTTCTTCTTGAGCGAGGATTCCCTTTCCCTGGAAGAATAGGTGGGCGTCGATTTCATGTCAGGATTTACTTTGGAAACCCTCATGACCTTGTAATTATCCGATAGCTTCCTTTGATTTTTTCCTTCAATTAGTACCCTGAATATGTATGTCCCTCCAATGATTGTGTAAAATTGTTTGAGAGCTCTTCCTGGTTCATTCATTTGTAATGCAAATAGGTGAGTATGAGTATATATCTATTGATTTATGAGATCCATTGTAATAATCTTATCTAAAAGTAATGGTAGATATAGCATTACGTTTTCACATCTTTTAAGGTAATCAACTGTATTTATATCCGCGTCTTCTGCACTTATCCTTGATTTTCGACACAGAGTAGCACATATTGTCAGAAGTTATGAATTATCGTAATTTGATATATTAGAAACTTGGGAAGGCTCACTACTTACAATTTTCTGAAATTTCTGACTGGAGGGTTGTCTATGTGAATACTCTTGAAGCGTTCGAAGTGGATAGATTATATACATTTTGGTGAAGCCTTACATATGTTCCAGTTATAATGGCAATTGCTGGGTGGTCTGCCGAGTTTCTCAGCACTGAATCTTTAATTTTGCCTGCCAGATCTCCCGACAGGGTTACCTTTACCGAGGTACCTCTGCAACCATGTTATTAAATAGTTAGTTCGTTCGCAGGACACAATTTAAACCACGTCTCATATTCGCTGTCAAATGTAATTCTTACCTTTCGTTCTCAATGGTCATCTCACGAATAGTGGTTGGCCTTCCATCATGTGCCGTAGTCCTCCTCGCAACATTTGACAGCACCTTGATTCTTCCAATCACATCTATGTACATAATTAAGTTGTTTAGATTGTTTTCATATTTTTATTATGCATAAAAAAATCGAAAAAACTTTAAATAGCTAGATACCTGTATAGTATATGGTCACTTGGGATCTTTCAGATAACCTCTCTAGTGCAAAAAATCTAAATCTTTGGTCTGGGAAGGTCCGTGGATCTTGATCTATATCAATTACTTCTGAAAAACGACTTAGTTGAAGGACATGCTTGTAGGATACAATTCTGTAATTTCCAGACTGTGGTATCACAGTAAACGTATCCATGGAGTACACATGTCCGTCAACAATTTTCTTTCCTACAAATGTATCTATGCCTTCTTTGTCGACCTTTGCATGTATTTGAGTCCCTGTTTCAGAAGAGCCAGTTTGTTAGATTCTTTTCTTTTCCTTTTCAATTTCACCGCAGCAAGTGGTTAGAAATTACTTATTTATATACCTGTTCATCCATTAAATGCATCTCAAAACCATATGGCTGAACCCATGCTTTCAGCACCAGTACCTTGATAACTTTCTCAGCAGTATGGTCTACTCTCAGCTGGCCGATAGGTGTGTAAACTACTTCTGGTGCCTTCCTAAAAGCTATTCTTTTTTCTTTACAAAAAGAAAAAAAAAAATTAAAATTTAGATGTTACAAATCCTAAAAATAACCTTGATCTGCACCATTAGATGTTAATTATATACTAAACATGAACAATACACCAAGCTTAGATATTACCTGTCTTAGTAGCTGGGTGCATTTTCTGCACAACCTTTTTTGTTTGCTTCAATGAATCCTTTGCTTTGGTGGTCTTCATAGTGGTCTTCATAGGGTGTAAGTCTTTAGCATTTTTTTGTAAGGGTATCTGGACACGTTTGCCTGCATTCTTCACAGGAGTGGAGTTCTTGGGTTGAGGTTTCATGGGCGAGTATACAGTCTTGGGACTGAGGATTTCAAGAAGCCGTGAATATTGTTCAGCTGATACTGCCGGCAGACCTGGTAAGGCATTCGAATGCACTGGAGAAACAAAATCATCTCGTTTAGTTTTGCCCCGTTGCTTACTGGTGACCTTTTTCTGATTGGCCTTCTTAGATTGTTTATCTGCAATTTCAGTATCAGCTGTCTTTGTTGGTTGTTTAACTTCTGTATATTTTGCAGGCGCCTTTCTCTTTCTTGGCGTTGTTTTCTTGCCCCCATCTCCACCTTTTTTCCCCAAAAGAACCAAGGTTAGTCCTCTATAAAACATTGTGTTCCTTGTTTCTTAATCTTCATCACCTTCCTCATTGGATCTAGAATCCCATAAGAATCATTATTATCCGTTTGGATAAACAGTGGCTTTTGGTCATCACTTGTAGTACCTTCAACATTAGATTTTGTTGTTTAATTCCCAAAGCCATTGTGAGTGTCTTCTTCCCCATTGGGATCTTCAACTCCATTGAGTTATTCATCTTGTTCTCCGTCTTCATCCATTTTGATCTTAGCATACTCCTACCAATCCCTCCCTTTCCTTACAATCAGATATGGTGAGCGAATTTGTCAGAAACAACACTTGTACCCTCCTGCATCCCTAATATTTTCTAGAGCTGTGTATTGGGCTTTTGATGCGAGCTGATCACTGAACCTTTCTCTTTTGATTCTATGGCAGTTCCCTGTCTGGTCATTTGAACCACTGCTACATAAAAATTAGCTTTGAGAAAAACATTAGGTGGGATGGGACCTCATTTATTTATATTCTTAAAATAAAATAATTGTAATATTAGAAGTGCACTAATAGAACTTGTACGCCTACAAATTGAACATCAATAGAATTCTATATATACCAAATTTATGTGCATCCAAATCTATGTACATCAAAACAAACTTAATGCACCAAATCTTAGTTGTAGGTCAATTTTACTGTTTTGTAATATACATGACCTCTTTATGACCCGCTGGACCAATTGATTAAACAAAGGTAGCCATGCATATAGATATGGTAATTGTCATGGAATTCAGCATGACAAAGCCTGGGAACAGAGACAGCAGGAGTTTAGGCTATCCATCTGGCATAGAGCTGTCAATTAGAGCCTCAACCCGTGGGTCAACCCTAGCCCGGCTTGTTTCAACCCGGCCCGGCCCGGCTTGTTAGCTAAACGGGCTAGGGTTAGGGTTGAAGTTTTCAGCTTGTTTATAAACAAGCCGGGCTAGGGCTAACCCGCGGGTTGCCCGTCAACCCGTCTGAAAGTTTAGTTTTTTTTTGTTTTCAGGGGTTTCCAAGATTAATCTTCATGCTTTATTACTTCAAAACAAAAAAAGAGATTAATCTTAACAAAAAAAGAGATTAATCTTATACTGATTACCAAGATTTACTTAAAATAAATTGAGAAGTCATTTAAACCAAAACTTAATATAATAAATTTCTGAAACACCTTCTGACCTTCATAAGTTATGATTAAATTCTGAAACTCATACCCCTAATTAGATTCAGATCTATACAAGAATATGATAAATTTTCTTTAGAGTATTAATGAACAAACTTGGAAATTAAATGGATGAAAATTATCGAATTTCAATTACCAATTTTACAACACAAATAAAAATCAATTGATTATCAAAATTAATACATACAAGAATTTAGATCTAAAAGTAAAGAATAGAGAGCCAGAGAAAGGTGAAGAAGGAGATGGCGATGTATGATGTATCCTAGGGAAAGGAAACGTGCTTGATCTTGAGTAATAATGAGATTTGCTGGGGAAAAAATGAAGTGGGTGAGAGAGCTCAGAGAGAGGGAAGATGGGACTGGAGGCAGAGGGGAAAAAATAAGATAAATGAAAGAAAAAAGTGTTGCGTAGGGTTTTTGGATATTTAATTTAAATTGGCAGTATAATATAGATATATATTGATACAAATGGCTATATAACAAGAATCATCATGTGGTGCGGTGGTTACATGAGTGAGTTATAAGTCGAGTGTGATGGGTTCGAATCCTCCTGACCCCTTCATTTTTTAATGAATTTAAACAAGCCAACCCATCAACCCGTACGGGCCAACCCGTCTAGGGCTAGGGTTGACGTTTTGGGCTTGTTTAGAAATAGTGCTAGGGCTAGGGCTGACCCTAACCCGTAACAAGCTAGGTCCAACCCGTGACGGGTTGACCCTAACCCGGCCCGTTGACAGCTCTAATCTGGCATACCACACCTGTAAATAGCAAGAGGAGTTAAGTTGTTCAAGGCTCTAAAGTGCCCATTTCGAGGATACATATCTGGCAATATTTGAGCATACATTAGCCACCATATATGGATCTGTAAGGTGCAAGTCTCCAACGGAGTTTTTACGAACTATTTGACAGTATATATGAAGTATATAGGTGGGCAGAATTTTCAATGTTCAGTTGAATGAGGAAGGATGTAAAGGTATTAGCCACTCAAATAATCAAATATGCAATCTTTTTGAAAAAATATTAAGATACTCTATCTGATTACCTGTGTTAGTGGCTGTTTCGTCAAACTGAAGCATAGCGTCGATTTGTTGGTCCATGAATTTGAAATGTAACTTCTTAAAATATGATTAGACTGATTATTTAGCCGAAAATACAATGGTTCGTTTAGGTGTCGCAAATGTTCTTGAACCTGTATAGATCGCGTCATGGAGGTTGCCATGATGGCTTAAGCCCGTGCAAACACTGCGTTCGCACGGGCTCCAGCCAACACTCCTAGTTCTTGTACGGGCTTTACAGCCCTCCTTCATGCTTTGGTTTTTATCATTGTGCACACAAAAGTAAATAGCATGAGTTTACTACCGTGGCATTTTATTAAATTTTATCAGCTCATGCAGATGTAAATCGGGCTTTTTAATTTGGTTTAAGTTGCCAGAAATTAATCACGGGAATATCATAAGATAGGTTGCAGCTCATTTGTGTAATAGTTCCTGAATATATCTGTCGAAGAACACCATAAATGCAGAGTGCGCTCCACTTTCGGAATCAACCAACCCTCACTTTTAGCTTTACTTCCAAATGTCATGTTGTTTCGGTCCTTTAAAAATTCAAGATGTGTGTTTAATAGAAATTGTTGTTTGTAAAATGAGTCTTAGTTAGGTGATTTTTAACTAAGCTTCTCACATAGAACAAAAACAGGTAATATAGTTGATGCGTGTCGAAACCGCACAAATATAATTACGCTCTAAACCTTCACAATATATGATAATATAATATAGAGGTAAGAACAAGTTCGTTCACAGGGAGATAATGGTTTGTTATTGTAATAATTGAATCCTTAAGTAACCAAAATGGGGGGGGGTTTGTTTGTTGTTTTGTAACTAAAACTAAAATAAAGCAAAGCAAATAAACGAAAGTAAATAAATGGAAGCAAAGAATAATATGAATAAGTAAAAATAATATGAAATCAGGAATAAAGAGATATTGGTTAAGGTTTTCGTCTTCAATTGCTCAACATGCATATGAAATAATATATGAAGTCTCTACTTATTCTATCATCACCAAAAGTCCTAGAATAATTCATCGCAAATATATTCCGCAATTTCCTTAAGTCATCATGCACCATAACGATGTATGCATGAATACTACCTAGAGAATAACTCGACACCATGAGTATCAAGTTCAACTCTCTACGAGCATTAAATTCCATGAAATAGACTAATCAATGCAATGAACCACCATGAATGGTTCATTCAACATAGGCAATATCCTACACATGATTCTCAAAGCTATCACCACCTCAATTATCATGTTGTGCTACAAAGTGAATAGGTAATCGACTATTTCGTATCTCATACCTAATTCTAGCAATGGTTATAGATACAATTTAATCCAATTGGCCACTTGAATCATAAGGCACCTAAACCTAGTGTAATACATCAATCATACACTCAATCAAACGGTAAGATAGTGACGATAATGATATGAATAAGGTTTTACTTCATAATTAATCAAATAACATGTCTTTTGCAATTTAGGACTACATCCTTAACCAATAACAATAAAATTAGCTACTCATAATGTTTTTGAAAGCTAAATAAAATACTAAAGAAGTAAAAGAAATCATCAAAACCCTTTTTAGACAAGTTCCAATCTTTCCCCCAAGCTCCACCTCGAAATCCGTGCCAAAAACCCTTGATTTTGCTCCAAAACCTCTGCCTCGTAAAACGTGCACAGGAGAAAACTCAAAACTTGCCTCTGTGAACAGTAACTCCGTCGTGAACAGTGATGAAAAAACTCTTGTGAAGTTTTTCTCTTATTTATGCACAACCTAAACCTAACCTGATTTCCAAAACTAAACCCAAAGACCAAATCTGAAACCCATAGCAAGCCCAACTCGCAGCCCATTAACCCTGAACCCAACACAAAGTAGCCCAGCATCCAGAGCATGTGCGAGTCACACGCTCAATCCACACGTACGGTTCACACACAGACCAACTCGTCAGACTTGACTCGGACCCAACTCACTGACTCAACCCGGAACTAACTCGGAAACGTGTGAACCACATGCCTTCTTCGTCTGTACGTGCCACTCGCACATCCCCTTCACACGTGCAGTTCGCACATTCTCCATCTTCTTTCAGCTCCGTCAGTCGCCTGAAACCGGCAACTTCAACTTCTCCCTGATGAACCCAGATCATCTAAATCAACACGCACACACATTCACAGCTCAAATTGAGCTTAACCCAAGACCTTAATTCACTTTCTTGACCTCCACAGACATCAACAACTCCAACAGCAGCAGCCTCAGTCACCATATCCCTCTGCTGCTGTTAGAACTCGCCTGCACTGCATCCACACACCAATCAGACCCATGACTAGAATCCCCTTCTTCTGAACTCGCCTGTGAGCTTAATTCCATCGCCAATTTCTTCTTTCTACCAGTTCCACCGTTGTCAGTAGCCATTGCTCCTCCTCCCTGTTACCATCAATCTGCCTGTAGCTCAAATCTTCAACCTCCAACCCACTGCAATCATCACAAACCTTCTCCTCAGCTCTTCTTCTCCCTCTCTGCACCTCAAACTCTCTGCTCTGCTTCTCTGCATCTCAAACTCTCTGCTCTGCCTCTTTCTCATTTTCAGACACAAACAGATCTGAAAGAAAAATATCTTCGTCTGATTTAAGTTAGGATAAGAGTCACCCCTTAGCGCTGTGCTGTGGCTGGTTCTAACCCGGCGCCCTTAACTAGTAGTGCCTCCTGCTTCTATATGGCTGCCCTGAGTATACTCACCTGGGTGCTTCAGTAATTTTCCTTGGATGCCTTCAGTGAAGTGGATGCCCCTTAGTGATTCTCTTGCGACACCTTCGTAACCTTGCTCTTCTCTTGAACTTGACTCGACCATCCTAGAGTCACCAACTTGTAATGGAGTTTCTGCTTCATTTTATTGAATATTATTACAAATTACAAACAAAATAGAAAACAAGTAAAAACAAACGATGTATGGGACTCAAGTCGACTAAAGTGCATGATTAAGGTACTCTTGAATAGGTATTTTGACCACCTATCAATAGTCTTCCATTGTACCAAATGGTAACCATGTATAACATACCTGACAAACTGTTCTTCTCTGCTCATTTCAAACCCGCGTTCCTACCAAGAGCCCAGAAACAAATTTTAAGAGTCCCAATCGTTTAACATGGGTATGTATCATGTTAGTAAGTACATGAGTTGGTCATGAACTTGGTATCTCATAACTTAACATTGGTTTCTCTTGTTCTTAAAGAGATACAACTTTTAACTATACTTAATAATATTGAAATGGAATCAATTGTCATTTTGCTACAAATTGGTTATGGAACAATTTTTACCCGCAAGACACTTAAAAGGCATCTAACAATTTAGATAGCAAATATCTAACACTTACTAAAAATAACTCATGCTTGGCAGGGATTTGTATTTCCAGTTCACTAATGAAGTTTCACATCAACAATGTTTGTTAACTTGCTCGCTCCGAAATACGTTCTTTCCATCCATTTTAGTTTAAGAATGATCCACTTCTGAACATGGATCTGGTCAGTACATTGGTGCATATCCATCCAAATCTCAGAGGATCAGATAAAAACTTGAAGAAAAAAATTTGGTTCACATATCTAATTAAGTGATTTCCTTATTGAAATTCAAAAAGATGTAAAATGACTAATTTTGTTCATTTTATCTTATGCGATAACATAATTTACGTGGTGTTATCAATCTATATATTGCAACTGCAACATGCAACATAAAAGAGTTATTGGACATTTCTGGTTTGGGATTATGTTCTTTACAATTCATTATCAAAATAGAGAAGAAAGAATCATATCTTTGCTAATGGTAGTACTGCTGGCGCCCTTGCTATACACACAACTCTAATTGGAGCCATGAATCATGACATGATGATATATCATGTATGATTAAATCTACGTCTGTCGCACTACTTATATAGAGATTACAATGCCATATGGTATGATAATTGTTCAGTTAAGTACTCGGATAAGACAGCAAGTACCAACTTGAATCTGAATTGCGATTAGGTTAAATCTTACTGCAATAGGATTTCTTGTACGTCACATATAATCTTACACTATTCTTTCCCTATTGATTTCTTGGTTCAGTATCTCGCTTGCTTCTCAAGGAAAATTAATTACAAATCAAAGGATGGGTGCCTAATTAATTTTTGAAGAGTCGGATGAACCACTCTTCAAGTAGTTCCCCTATTTCTGTCAGTAAAATCAGTCCTCTGTTGTGTAACGGATCAATGTACTAAAATTACATGCATGAAAAATGAACGAAGAAGAATTCCATCTAATATTTGCATTACGATCTATTCTTGGAAACAAAATTACCCAAACAAAAATCAAGCTAATGTTCATCTCCTACTCCCATGTATTCCTCAATCAGAAGCGCATATTAGAAAACTAACCTTCAGATATGACCATGAAGCAGAAGAAGGTAATCTGGCACTTAACAACTGTCAATCCACTGGCAATGCTTGTCCTCTGCCTCCGGGTGCAAGCTCTGTCCGCGAAGAAAACACACAATTAAAACAGAAAAATAAATATAAAAAATACACAACATTTACAAAAAAACTATTTTAACATGTCAAATATCAAGCCGAACCAACCCTTAAAAGTTGTATTCACTAAAAGAACTAACAAATATAATCTTTAAAGGACCCAAGAAAAATATATGTAACCATATAATAAATTACAGGCCACAACATCCTACTTAGAGACAAATATAGATTATCAGCAAACTGGGTTGCAGATGATGACAAATTTTTAGTTCCGTGGAAAGTTGACTGCACAAACTAAAATACTGAGATATATTATCTGTAAGTTTTTGGATGATGTTCGAAAAGTTTAGGCATAAACCCAAACCTGGAGGTAATTTTTAGATGATGTTTGAAAAGTTTAAGCATAAACCCAAACCTGGAGGTAATTTTTGGATAATTTTTATGGATAGTAATGCATGAGTGCGGGCACCTACATACATAATTCTGAGAGCTAGATAAACAGACTTACCTTGCAAAGAGGAAACCCACTAATACTTGCTCCTTCCCACCACATAGCAAGTGATACAGAAAATTCAGCGTGTGTACAAAGACGACACTGTATCAAACAAACAAAACCAAACAATATGACATCTCAAATCCCGTATGAAAAATCTGAAGTTGTTAATTACTTACTTGATCATCCACAACCCATAAATCTTTAACAGCAACAGACACTTTGAACGAACCTTATTCATAAAATAGTTCTTACCATAGCCACAATACACACCCATCATCTGAAAATGGTTCTTACCATAGCAGTTGACCTCTTTTAGACATTGCGTAAGTTACACCACTATTATTGAGCATCCCATCTTAAAGATACCTTATACAGTTATACTGCACTACAAACTACCAATCAGTGAAGTCTTTCTATACCTTAATACCAATCTCAGATTTCGTCTTCAATCTTTTTATTGCACTCTTCCATTTTTAAACCCCTCGCTACTCTTCCATTTTTAAACCCCTCGCTAAGATATAATGGTTATAAGCAATGATGAAGGTGCTTTGAAATCAAGATGTGACATGAAAAATATCATCTTAAGAGAGCTTCGAGGCCTGGAAAGAAAATCAAGTCATTGAGATGAGGGCAGTTTCAAACGGTGTCCGATGCACATGGTAAACTCAACTACAATTATGGATTTTTCAAAGTCAGAGGTTTTACGCAGTACGCACAGGCGTTTTAACCATCAATGTCAAGTCACTCAAGAATCCCTAATTCTTCACGGGTGCGGGCATCAACTATTGAACCAAAAATCTAATAAAAAAAATGAGTAAACCAAAGTATCAACAACTTAAGAGAAACATTAAGCAAATACCTACTGTCAAAGTATACACGGACGGCTCCTTGTCATCGCTATTCACATCTGTTCGGCATTGTTATCTCCGCCAGTTCCAATAACCATACCATCACATCGGCCATTGTCATTAGGATTGCTCTTTGAGTGACGCTTTTTCTGCTTAGAAATATGAAATTAATTACGGCACTCAATCATTCATTGCCACATTTGAAATAAGACAATGTATCCAGTATACAATATTTTTAATCATGTATCAACACCCAAGGTGAACTCCATTGTGATGTAAACTGCGATGGTTGTCCAAACCTGGTTATCCTGAAACTCTTTTCCCCTTTCTCTTGCGTTAGTCGCTCTAAAATGATTTTCTTTAATATCCTGCATTAAAAATCAGCAAGGTTTTACTAAGATTTCTCAATAAAAATATTTATTGGGCATGAAATGCTGGGGATATGCAGTTCTGGTTATACCATGCAACTTGACATAATTTGATATTTTACCAGGAGTTTTGCTTCGACTTTGGCCAGGACTGCACGATTGCACCTTCTCTGTTGACCGGCTCACTGTTTCTGCAGGGGATGATTTCTGGTCAGGCCAGTTCATATTAGTTTCAAAAAAGAGTTTACATAACCATACCATAGATTGCTTGGCATATTTATGAACCAACAGGTAACCTAATATTCTTGATTTAAAATGTTGAGTAAAGTTGATCTACATAATATTGATTGTATTTGCAGATCCGACCGAACTTACAGATTTCATATAGACTGTAGAAAGTAAATAGCCTGCAGCCAAAAAGAACCACCATCAATAGAATTTTATATAGATTTTAAAGCTTTTGTGACATAACTGAAGATAATTCAATTTTTCCATTACATCATTTCTGGTGCACCGGCCAGCCCTGAAATTATATATAGATTTCAATTAAATGCTCAACATAACTTATTACAAATTTGAAAATGACCCAAACATTTTAAATGTACCTAAGTTAGAAAGCTTGTGAGCAGTACGTCCAAGCTGCAACAATGATACCAACGAATATTAGTTAGATAGACATGATACCAATAGAAGACACCCAATACCTAGGAAAAAATTTGCAATAGATTTAAAAAGAAGCGGGGAACACTATCACGATCGAATGTCTAAAGGCTCAATCAGATTAAACCACGATGATCTATTTTCTTTTACTTTCCAAGAAGTCTATCTAGCTACTACAGATGAGAGAGGTTAACTATTGTAGTTCAAAAGATAGCTTGGTCTCTTATTGTATGAATGATCAGTGAATTATAAAACATAAAGAATGTCTGTAAAGACCTGAAAACCTATTACTAACTCCATTAGCTCCATTACCTTAGCACATGCGAAATTGTATCTCTACAGTTTGGAAGCCATAAAATGTCGTCTTGAAGTATTGACCTATTCTATCTTTGGACAAAAACTATGAAGATATCAAAACCCAAGATACGACTGCTCATTTGCGACTTCAGATCAAAGAATCTGAAGTACTCCAGGTGTTTCACAACCAAATACAAAAATGGGAGTGAATTGAGATCAATGGACATATTTGTTGGTCCATTATTACGTACGCAGTAAACTAAAATATAATCATCTAAGTAGACGATGAATATGAACACCACTGTAATGGGATTTCAACTGCATAACCAAATAAATCATACATATAAAGAGAGGTAAAAAACTGCAAAAAAAAAGAGCAACAAAGTTGTACATGGAACCTTCAACAGCTATTCCGAGTGTTGTAGGAGACGAAGATCACAATGCCGAACACATCGACACCAACATCCTGCATAACACCATATACAAAAGACGACTCATGTAAGTGTTGTGAGTTGACCCAAAATCATTGAGTGAATACAACAAATTTGCTAAAATCAGAGTAAAGAACTAAGGAATCAAACCATATCCACACGATAGAAAGGTGCTTACTAACTAAAATATAGTGGATTGTCAATTCACGCATCCGAAGATAAAACAATCGAAACAAACGATTAAGTAGAAAAAGATTAGAAACAAATTGCATCCAACTCGTTTGATTAAAATAGCAAACTTTTAGGGCTTCTTTATATCGATTGATCGAAACAACGAAATGAGTTTTCGGCCAAGATAAATCATCATCCTGTATTGATTCGTTTCGGTACATGCTTGATAAGTAATCCCTAAAAGCAGATATGCGAGCAGATGAGGCAAAGATCGGAGAGGAAGAGATAGTATGCGGCTATGAAAATCGGAAGAAGAAACAGTCGGGGGTTTGAAACCTAAAAAGCATCCTGGGTTTCTCCAAAACACCCTCAGTTTTGACGGGCCTAACTATCTTACCGGTGCACTTTTCCAGCCCAAAACCTCGAAATGTTTTGATTGGTGGAGAATTTCTATGGTGGGGCCTCGAGCTCTAATATTCGAGCTTGATGGGAGAATGAATGTGGGCGAGTTATTTGGTACTCCTATTATTGTATTAATTATTTAAGGTTCTAAGTTTTCTCATATTATTGCCTCTAAGTAACTTGTTGTTTCAAACTTTTGTCAATTTCGGTTTCTCCAGTTTGTCTTCGGCCCTGAGTGCCCATGTTCTGTAACTTTTCCTTTTAAAATATTTCTCGAGAGCTTGCTTACAGTTTCTCCCCAGATACATCAGCTCCTGTAGATCTGACACATCTTTTAACATACTGGGTGTGCAGTCCACTTCTTCTGCTAGTGTCGACTAATCAATCTTGTATTGTTGCAAAATAACGATTACAAACTTGTAATAAGATGTGTAGATGTTTCCACATCTTCGACAAATGCTAACGAGTATTGTTCCAGATTTGTAAAGGTGAAAACTTCAAGAGCTCTTGCAAACTTCAAGAGCTCTTGCAAAACCCAAACCTTGACATTCATAACGTTAGAGGGAAGGGGTACGTCAATGGAGCTAATATAACCGCAAATTAATAAAGGGCTGCAAGGGGATTAGGTAAATCATAGAGCTTTCTATATGACATGTGCTTGTCATAGTCTAAACCTTGCACGTTGTGATATGGCCAGTTGAAGTCCTATATCAGTTTCCTTTTTTCAAGTTGTGCAGCATCTATATATAAAAAAAATTCAACATCTACAAAACGTTGAGCAGTGTTCAAGAAACATGTAAAAGCAATACGATTGAAACCACCATCAGATACTCTATGGGAAAGTCATATAGAAGCTATTAAAGCAATACGATTTCAAGCTCCAGAAATACAAAATGCCTTGCAAGAGTCGTCGACATCGGCTGATTTTGATGCCAAGACAAGGGGTACTGGTTATTCTATATTAAAAAAATGATAATCATGAGCTTATATATTCTTGCATGGTATGGTTGTTTAACATAGATTTACCTTTTGCGGTTATAGCAAAGTGAGCATAAAACTTCAAACAGAGGATATGAATCTTGATGATGTTGTGACCAAGTTAAAAGATCTTGTTTCTTTCTTTAAGGGATATACTCCCTCCGTCCCAAAAAAATAGGTCAGTTTGACTTTTTCTTATTTTTTTCCAAAGTTTTTGGAACTTAATTGAACTAAAAATATTTGATTTAAACTAAGTTTTTTTTTGCTAACCTATGATACATGTCAACTATAAACCAATCATGAAAAAAAAATTAGTTCAAGTCAAATATTTTTAGTTTAATTAAGTTCCCAAAACTTTGGAAAAAAATAGGAAAAACTCAAACTGGCATATTCTTTTGGGTCGGAGGGAGTATAAGATATGGATTTGAAGAGGCATTGGAAGAAGCTAAAATATTTCAGAATCTATGAATGTACGAGCCTGTTCTTTTACATAATAGACCAAGATATTTCTTCTCTCAAACATAGGATCAGACAATTTAAATTGTACGAGGAAACTTTTGGGTTTTTGTTTCATACACATTATGAAATTATTGGAGCAGATGGAGTCTCCCACACTTTGAAAACGTTCTCCTTATCGTGAAGAGAAAAAAGCCGATCACCACCAATAGAGAAGTCCCGAATTGAACCACCTTCACTTGTTCCAAGAGTAGATGTTAAAACCCATTGATAGAGACCACCAGAATACACAGATATCTTATCATCCATGGAACAAAACAGTTTCCCTCCATGATATGTTAGCTTAGGATGACTTGTTTTGACATTATCCTCATGTTCCGAGTTCCATCTAACGCTTTTATCAGTACTTCTTAAATCCACAAAACCCAAGTCTTCATAATTATTAACCACACAAATGGAATTACTTTCTTCGACTGGAGTTGCATCAACAACATGATAATCCATCCAACGTTCAGTATTCTTTCTCAAGTTCATGGAGCTAGCGGTTTCAGACCAAACTCTACTTTTATCTCTAAAATACAAAAGATTGATGGAACCGTTATCTTTCCTTGTGACCAAACTACTAACGAACAAACAATTACTTTCACTTAACCATTGAATCTTATCAGCAGCAGGAAGAATCGTTCCATCTAACGATTTAAAAAAATCGATTTGTTTTCCAGTAACTTGATCCCACACTCGGATTCCGTATTTACTTTCTCCTTTACAAATAGCAAATATCTTACTATCAGGATTAACACATAAAGCTCTAGCAGGAAAGCCTTTGTGCTGATCTTTTCCAGCGTATAACTGAAATCTATGCCTTACATCACCTGTTGACGAGCTGAAAAGACCTATACCTCCAGCTTTCTGGGAACTACTGATCACTATATTCTCTGTATCAATCCACTCAATATCTTTAACTTTTTGATAATCCAAATTTAATGGTCGATGTTCTTCAAGCATGAAGCATCCAATCGTATACTCGGACAACGCCACCATGAGCAACAGCACAACCTCCGTCAGGACTTGCTCTAATTACAGTACTATAACTACCAGGAGCTTGACGCCTAACCATACGAACTGAGTGCGTTAGATTTAACCAGTTACAATCGAATTTGGAAATTTTTGCAGTCCTAACATGATCCAGCAGACCATAATAGAGAGCTTCCCTGTAGAACAATTTGTCAGGTATCTGAGGAGGGACATAAAGCTCACCCGTTCTTAAAAGATTAAGAAGCACAGAAAAACAATCCGGGTCTCGATCAATAAAGTACTCTTCATTAGCTTCTCTTGGTAGGTTGTCCCATTCAGCATCAAACATAGCTCCAAACATTGAACTTCTACAGGCACTTGCTAGTGTTGTCGCAGTTGTTTCAAAGACTTTACCTCCAACATTGAGCCTAACCTTGTCACTTTGCATTCCCATCTTTCCAGACTTCCCGTAAGGGGTTTCAAAATTGATTCCTGCTACCTTGCATGCGTCGATATTTATAAGGAATTTTACTTTTTAAAAAGGAAATTTACTTAATATAGAGTTCTTGTCCATTTTAAGGAAATCTCGTCCATTAAGGAATTTTCCATGAATTAGCCCTCTTTCCATGGAAATTAAAAGCGTTGTTTGTTTTCAAATATGAAATACAATATGATTCACGG
The DNA here is from genome assembly GCA_023529015.1 of Papaver nudicaule. Lineage (NCBI taxonomy): Eukaryota > Viridiplantae > Streptophyta > Magnoliopsida > Ranunculales > Papaveraceae > Papaver > Papaver nudicaule. The sequence goes on from JAJJMA010177241.1 coordinate 20,399, forward strand.
AAATGTGGGCCCTTGGAATTCTATGGAAATTAAAAGCGTTGTTTGTCTTTCCTTCCTTCCCCCTTGGAATTGTTTCCATGGAATTATTTTCCACTGAATCGTTTCTTTTCCTTAATATCAAACACAGTTCTGCTATCACCACCACAACCCTAACAACCCTAAGCTAAGAGTATGCAGACTTTGTTGTAATACTTGTTGTCGTAATCTGGCATTCTTTAAGGTACAGATCTTATTTAGACTGTGTGTCTTGCTGCGATTGGTTTGCAGTCTAGTTGTGATACAAGTGACGAACCAATTCATCAACCATATCAGGTTTCAGCGCCTTCTGCTACAGCTGACAATTCCCCAATTAAATCACTATATTTCTCTTTTTTTGAATGAGGAATCACTATATTTCTCGAGAGCTTGCTTACAGTTTCTCGCCCGTTA